>JAINDJ010000130.1:0-59458 GCA_019845555.1 Aristolochia fimbriata | reverse complement strand
TCCCTAAAGTGAGAGTAAGCGACGACCCGTTTGTCGCTAAAAGTGAGTAACGACTCCCATTTTCCTGAATTGACTGCGAATGGAATTTCATCGGTAAAGTGAATTAGTGATGACCCGCTAGTCGCTAAAGTTAGTTAGCGATGACTGGACGTTTTCACTAAAGTGAGAAATCGATGACTCCATTCGCAGCTAAAGTGAGTTACGAACGAACAGACGTTCATCGCCAAAGCGAGTTAGCAACGACTCCATTCGTCGCTAAAGGGAGTTAGCAACAACTCCGCTTGTCGCTAAAGTGAGTTAGCGAAGACTGCGCTTGTCGCTAAAGCGAAGTTAGCGACGACTCCACCGCTACACGCGATTTAGCAAAGACTGCGCCGCCGCTAAAGTGAGTTATGGATGAACGGACGCTCGCCGCTAAAGGAATTAGTAATGACCCGCTCGCCGCTAAAGTGAGTAAGCGATGACTCTGTTTTTCATTAAAGTGAGTTAGCGACAACTCCGTTAAAGTGAGTAAGCGACATACGGACATTGTTCGCCAAATTTAATTGGGATTGACTCCGTTCGTCGCTAAAGTCAGTTAGCGATGACTCTATTCGTCGCTAACCACGTCTCCATTCGTTGCTAACCACGTCTCCATTCGTTGCTATCGTGAGTTAGTGATGTACGGATGTTCATCGCTAAAGTGAGTTAGCGACGACCCCGTTCGTTGCTAAAGTGAGGTAGCGACAACTCCTTTTGTTTTGCTAATTTGAGTTAGCGACGACCCCGTTCGTTGCTAAAGTGAGGTAGCGACAACTCCTTTGTTTTGCTAATTTGAGTTAGCGACGACCCGCTCGGCCGCTAAATTGTGTAAACGACGACTCCTTTCGCCACCAAAGTGAGTTAGTCACTAAGACTCTCGCCGCTAAACTGACTAGCAATGACCCGCTGGTCCCTAAAGTGCGCAGCAACGACTCCCACGCCGCTAAAGTGACTTAGCGACAACCCGGCCTGTCACGTAAGAGAGTTATAGATGAACGCACACCGCCGCCTAAGAGAGTTCAATTTAATTAAAACGGATGTTCATCTCTAAAGTGAGTTAGCAACGCATTCCGCTCGCTGATAAAAGTGGGTTAGTGACGAATTCGCTCGCCGATAGGGCGAAGCGGCGACTCCAGTCGTCACTAAAGTGAGTTAGTCACAATTTGACACTCGCCGCTAAAATGAATTAGCAATAATTCTGTTTGTCGCTAAATTGAGTTAGCGACGACTGTTCGTTCCAATAAATTGAGTTATCGACGAAAATGACTCCGCCGCTGCTAAACTGAGTAAGCGATGTCCCGCTCGTCACTTAAGTGAGTTAGTGACGAACGCACACTCAACGCTAAAGTGAATAAGCAATGTTTCCATTCGACGATAAAGTGAGTTTATGACGATTCCGCTCGCCGCTGAAAAGTGAGTTAGAGACGACCAGTTCGACACTAAAGTGAGTTAGCGGTGAACGCACATTAGTTGCTAAAATTAATTGGTATTGACTCAGTTCATCACAAAAGTCAGTTAGCGATGTGTAGTGAAAGTGAGTGACCAGTTAACGGTTGTTCACCCCCTAAAGTGAGTTAGGGACGACCGCTCGTCGCTGAAGTGAGTTAGCGACGCCTCCTTTGTTGCAAAAGTGAGTTAGCTACATCCCCTTTCGCCGCTAAAGTGTGTAAGAAATGATTCCATTCGCCTCTAAAGTGAGTAAGTCACTAATGGACACCCGCCACTAAACTGAGGTAGAAATGACTCTGTTCATCGCTAAAGTGAGTTAGCCGACCCCATTCATTGCTAAAGAGAGTTAGCGACAAACAGAAGTTCGTCACTAAAGTGAATAAGAAATGACCCATTTGTCCCTAAAGTGAGAGTAAGCGACGACTCCGCTTGTCGCTAAAGTGAGTGTTTACGACTCCATTTTCCTGAATTGACGACGAATGGAATTTCATCGGTAAAGTGAATTAGTGATGACTGGCCGTCGCTAAAGTTAGTTAGCGATGACAGGACGCTTCACACTAAAGTGAGAAATCGATGACTCCATTCGCAGCTAAAGTGAGTTACTTAACCAACAGACGCTCATCGCCAAAGCGAAGTTAGCAACGACTCCATTCGCCGCTAAAGGGAGTTAGCAACAACCCCGCTTGTCGCTAAAGTGAGTTAGCTGACTGCGCGCTTGTCGCTAAAGCGAAGTTAGCGACGACTCCCACTCGCTGCTAATGCGATTTAGCAAAGACTGCGCCGCCGCTAAAGTGAGTTATGGATGAACGGACGCTCGCCGCTAAAGGGAATTAGTAATGACCCGCTCGCCGCTAAAGTGAGTAAGCGATGACTCGTTTTTCATTAAAGTGAGTTAGCGACAACCCGCTAAAGTGAGTGTTTACATACGGACATTGTTCGCCAAATTTAATTGGGATTGACCTCGCTCGTCGCTAAAGTCAGTTAGCGATGACTCTATTCGCCGCTAACCACGCCTCCATTCGCTGCTATCGCGAGTTAGTGATGTACGGATGTTCATCGCTAAAGTGAGTTAGCGGCGACCCCGCTCGTTGCTAAAGTGAGGTAGCGACAACTCCTTTGTTTTGCTAATTTGAGTTAGCGACGACCCGCTCGCTGATAAAGAGAGGTAGCGACAACCCTTTGTTTTGCTAATTTGAGTTAGCGACGACCCGCTCGCCGCTAAATTGTGTAAACGACGACTCTTTCGCCACTAAAGTGAGTTAGTCACTAAGTGACACTCGCCGCTAAACTGACTAGCAATGACTCGCTGGTCGCTAAAGTGCGCAGCAACGACTCCTTACGCCGCTAAAGTGACTTAGCGACAACCCGGCCCTGGGTCACGTAAGTGAGTTATAGATGAACGCACACTCGCCGCCTAGAGAGTTCGCGACGAACGGATGTTCATCACTAAAGTGAGTTAGCAACGATTCCGCTTCGCTGATAAAGTGGGTTAGTGACGACTCCGCTCGTCGATTAGGGCGAAGTTAGCTTAATTTAACTCGGGTCGTCACTAAAGTGAGTTAGTCACAAATTGACACTCGCCGCTAAAATGAATTAGCAATAATTCTGTTCGTCGCTAAATTGAGTTAGCGACGACTGTTCGCTCAATAAATTGAGTTATCGATTTAAAAATGACCCGCTCACTGCTAAACCGAGTAAGCGATGTCTCCGCTCATCACTTAAGTGAGTTAGTGACGAACGCACACTCAACGCTAAAGTCAATAAGCAATGTCTCCATTCGACGCTAAAGTGAGTTTATGACGACCGCTCGCCGCTGAAAAGTGAGATAGAGACGACTCAGTTCCACACTAAAGTGAGTTAGCGGTGAACGCATTATTAGTTGCTAAAATTAATTGGTATTGACTCAGTTCATCACAAAAGTCAGTTAGCGATGTGCAGTGAAAGTGAGTGACCAGTGAACGGATATTCATCCCTAAAGTGAGTTAGGGACGACTCGCTCGTCGCTGAAGTGAGTTAGCGACGCCTCCTTTTGTTGCAAAAGTGAGTTAGCTACATCCCCATTCGCCGCTAAAGTGTGTAAGCAATGATTCCATTCGCCTCTAAAGTGAGTAAGTCACTAATGGACACCCGTCACTAAACTGAGGTAGAAATTACCTGTTCATCGCTAAAGTGAGTTAAGGCCGACCCCATTCATTGCTAAAGAGAGTTAGCGACAAACAGCAGTTCGTCACTAAAGTGAATAAGAAATGACTCCATTTGTCCCTAAAGTGAGAGTAAGCGACGACTCGCTTGTCGCTAAAGCGCAGTAAGCGACTACCCATTTTCCTGAATTGACGCACGAATGGATGTTCATCGGTAAAGTGAACTAGTGATGACTCCGCTCGCTAAAGTTAGTTAGCGATGAATGGACGCTTTCTCCCTAAAGTGAGAAATCGAGGACCCGCTCGCAGCTAAAGTGAGTTACCAACGAACAGACGCCCATCGCCAAAGCGAAGTTAGCAACGACTCCATTCGTCGCTAAAGCGAAGTTAGCAACAACCCGCTTGTCGCTAAAGTGAGTTAGCGACGACCGCGCTTGTCGCTAAAGTGAGTTAGCGACGACTCCACTCGCTGTTACGCGATTTAGCAACGACCGCGCCGGCCGCTAAAGTGAGTTATGGATGAACGGACGCTCGTCGCTAAAGGGAATTAGTAATGACCGCTCGTCGCTAAAGTGAGTAAGCGACACCACGGGTTTGTCATTAAAGTGAGTTAGCCACAACCCGTTAAAGTGAGTAAGCCGCACGCATCGACATTGGTCGCTAAAATTAATTAGCATTGACCTCGCTCGTCGCAAAAATTCAGTTAGCAATGACTTCGCTCGTCGCTAACCACGACTCCACCTCGCTGCTAACGGAGTTAGTGATGTACGGATGTTCATCGCTAAAGTGAGTTAGCGACGACCAGATTCGTCGCTAAAGTGAGGAAGCCAACACCTCCTTTTGTTTTGTTAATTTGAGTTAGCGACAACCCCGCTCGCCGCTAAATTGTTTAAACGACGACTTTTCGCCACTAAAGTGAGTTAGTCACTAATTGACACTCGCCGCTAAACTGACTAGCAATGACCCGCTGGTCGCCAGCGCGCAAGCAACGCACTCCTTACGCTGTTGCTAGTGACTTAGCCGGTAAACTCCGTCCGTCACAGAAGTAAGTTATAGATGAACGCACACTCGTCGCCTAAGTGAGTTAGCGACGAACAGATGTTCATCACTAAAGTGAGTTAGCAACGATTCCGTTCGTTGATAAAGTGGGTTAGTGACGACTCAAATCGACACTAAAGTGAGTAAGCGATGAACGTACATCAGTTGCTAAAATTAATTGGTATTGAATCTGTTCATCACAAAAGTCAGTTAGCGATATGTAGTTAAAGTGAGTTACCAGTGAACGGATGTTCATCCCTAAAGTGAGTTAGTGACGACTCCGTTCGTCGCTAAAGTGAGTTAGCGACGTCTCCTTTCGTTGCAAAAGTGAGTTAGCTACATCCCCATGCGTAGCTAAAGTGTGTAAGGAATGATTCCACTCATCTGTAAAGTGAGTAAGTCACTAATAGACACCCGTCACTAAACTGAGTTAGAAATGACTTTGTTCATAGCTAAATTGAGTTAGCGTCGACTCAATTCATTGCTAAAGAGAGTTAGCGAGGAACAGACGTTCGTCAGTAAAGTTAATAAGAAATGACTCCGTTTGTCGCTAAAGTGAGAGAAAGCGACGACTCCGTTTGTCCCTAAAGTGAGTAAGCGACGACTCCATTTTCCTGAATTGATGACGAATGGATGTTAATGGGTAAAGTGAGCTAGTGATGACTCCGTTCGTCGCTAAAGTTAGTTAGCGATGAACGGACGTTTCTCCCTAAAGTGAGAAATCGTTCACTCCGTTCGCAGCTGAAGTGAGTTACCAACGAATAGACGTTCATCGCCAAAGGGAATTAGCAACGACTCCATTCGTCGCTGAAGCGAGTTAGCAACAACTCCGTTTGTCGCTAAAGTGAGTTAGCTTACGGCCGCGCTTTGCCGCTAAAGTGAGTTAGCTTACAACCCACTCGCTGCTAACGCGATTTACGAACGACTGCGCCGCCGCTAAAGTGAGTTATGGATGAACGGATGTTCGCCACTAATGGAAATTAGTAATGATCTCGCTCGCCGCTAAAGTGAGTAAGCGGCGATTCTGTTTGTCATTAAAGTGAGTTAGCGACAACTCCGTTAAAGTGAGTAAGCGACATACGGACATTGGTCGCTAAAATTAATTAGCATTGACTCCGTTCGTCGCAAAATTCAGTTACCGATGACTCTTTTCGTCGCTAACCACGACTCCATTCGTTGCTAACGTGAGTTAGTGATGTACGGATGTTCATCGCTAAAGTGAGTTAGCGACGACCCCGTTCGTCGCTAAAGTGAGGTAGCGACAACTCCTTTTGTTTTGCAAATTTGAGTTAGCGACGACCCCGTTCGTCGCTTAATTGTGTAAACGACGACTCCTTTCGTCACCAAAGTGAGTTAGTCACTAATTGACACTCATTGCTAAACCGACTAGCAATGACTCCGTTGGTCGCTAAAGTGTGCTAGCAACGACTATTTATGTCGCTAAAGTGACTAATCGACAACTCTGTCCGTCACTGAAGTGAGTTACAGATGAACGCACACTCGTCGCCTAAGTGGGTTAGCGACTAACAGATGTTCATCACTAAAGTTAGTTAGCAACGATTCCGTTCATCGATAAAGTGGGTTAGTGACAACTCCATTCGTCGATTAGGCGAGTTATCGACGTCTCCAGTTGTCTCTAAAGTGAGTTAGTCACAAATGGACACTCGTCGTTAAAGTGAATTAGCAATAATTCCGTTCATCAATAAATTGAGTTATCGACGAAAAATGACTCCGTTCGCCGCTTAACTGAGTAAGCGACGTCTCCGTTCGTCACTTAAGTGAGTTAGTGATGAACGCACACTCAACACTAAAGTGAATAAGCAATAACTCCGTTCGACACTAAAGTGAGTTTGCGACGACTCCATTCGTCGTTAAAAAGTGCGTTAGAGACGACTCAGTTCGACACTAAAGTGAGTTAGCGATGAACGGACATTAGTTGCTAAAATTAATTGGTATTGACTCAGTTCATCGCAAAAGTCAGTTAGCGTTGTGTAGTTAAAGTGAGTTACCGGTAAACGGATGTTCATCCCTAAAGTGAGTTAGAGACGACTCCGTTCGTCGCTGAAGTGATTTAGCGATGTCTCCTTTCGTGTCTAAAGTGAGTTAGCTACTTCCCCATTTGTTGCTAAAGTGTGTAAGCAATGATTCCATTCGTCTCTAAAGTGAGTAAGTCACTAATGGAAACCCGTCACTAAACTGAGTTAGAAATGACTCAGTTCATCGCTAAAGTGAGTTAGCGTCGACTCCATTCATCGCTAAAGAAAGTTAGCGACGAACAGACGTTCGTCACTAAAGTGAATAGCAAATAACTCCGTTAGTCGCTAAAGTGAGAGCAAGCGACGACTCCGCTCGTCGCTAAAGTGAGTAAGCGACGACTCCATTTTCCTGAATTGATGACGAATGGATGTTCATGGGTAAAGTGAGCTAGTGATGACTCCGTTCGTCGCTAAAGTTAGTTAGGGATGAGCGGACGTTTCTCCCTAAAGTGAGAAATCGTTCACTCCGTTCGCAGCTGAAGTGAGTTACCGACGAATAGATGTTCATCGCCAAAGGGAATTAGCTACGACTCCATTCGTCGCTGAAGCGAGTTAGCAACAACTCCGTTTGTCGCTAAAGTGAGTTAGCAACGACTGCGTTTGCCGCTAAAGTGAGTTAGCGACAACTCCACTCGTTGCTAATGCGATTTAGCTACGACTGCGCTCGTCGCTAAAGTGAGTTATGGATGAACGGACGATCGTCACTAATGGAAATTAGTAATGACTCCGTTCGTCGCTAAAGTGAGTAAGCGACGATTCTGTTTGTCAGTAAAGTGAGTTAGCGACAACTCCGTTAAAGTGAGTAAGCGACATACGGACATTGGTCGCTAAAATTAATTAGCATTGACACCGTTCGTCGCAAAAGTCAGTTACCGATGACTCTTTTCGTCGCTAACCACGACTTCATTCGTTGCTAACGTGAGTTAGTGATGTACGGATGTACATCGCTAAAGTGAGTTAGCGACGACCCCGTTCGTCGCTAAAGTGAGGTAGCGACAACTCCTTTTGTTTTGCAAATTTGACTTAGCGACGACCCCGTTCGTCGCTTAATTGTGTAAACGACGACTCCTTTCGTCACCAAAGTGACTTAGTCACTAATTGACACTCGTCGCTAAACTAAATAGCAATGACTCCGTTGGTCGCTAAAGTGCGCAAAGCAACCACTTTTACGCTGCTAAAGTGACTTAGCGACAACTCCGTCCCGGCACACGTATGAGTTATAGATGAACGCACACTGCCGCCTAAGTGAGTTAGCTTACGAACAGATGTTCATCACTAAAGTGAGTTAGCAACGCATTCCGCTCGCTGATAAAGTGGGTTAGTGACGAACCGCTCGGCGATTAGGGCGAAGTTAGCGGCGACTCCAGTCGCCACTAAAGTGAGTTAGTCACAAATTGACACTCGCCGCTAAAATGAATTAGCAATAATTCCGCTCGCTGCTAAATTGAGTTAGCGACGACTGCTCGACAATAAATTGAGTTATCGACGAAAAATGACTCCGCTTGCTGCTAAACTAAGTAAGCGATGTCTCCGCTCGTCACTTAAATGAGTTAGTGACGAACGACACTCAACGCTAAAGTGAATAAGCAATGTCTCCAGTCGACGCTTAAAGTGAGTTTGCGAACACCCGCTCGTCGCTGAAAAGTGAGTTAGAGACGACTCAGTTCGACACTAAAGTGAGTAAGCCGGCGAACGCACATCGCTTGCTAAAATTAATTAGTATTGACTCGCTCATCACAAAAGTCGTTAGCTTATGTGTAGTTAAAGTGAGTTACCAGTGAACGGATGTTCATCCCTAAAGTGAGTTAGTGACGACCGCGCTCGTCGCTGAAGTGAGTTAGGGACGCCTCCTTTCGTTGCAAAAGTGAGTTAGCTACATCCCCATTCGCCGCTAAAGTGTGTAAGCAATGATTCCATTCGCCTCTAAAGTGAGTAAGTCACTAATGGACACCCGCCACTAAACTGAGGTAGAAATGACTCTGTTCATCGCTAAAGTGAGTTAGCCGCCGACCCCATTCATTGCTAAAGAGAGTTAGCGACAAACAGAAGTTCGTCAAGAAAAGTGAATAAGAAATGACCCGCTTGTCCCTAAAGTGAGAGTAAGGCGACGACCGCTTGTCGCTAAAGCCGCAGTGTTTAACTACCCATTTTCTTGAATTGACGACGAATGGATGTTCATCGGTAAAGTGAACAAGTGATGACTCGCTCGTCGCTAAAGTTAGTTAGCGATGAATGGACGCTTTCCCCTAAAGTGAGAAATCGAGGACTCCGCTCGCAGCTAAAAGTAAGTTACCAACGAACAGATGTCCATCGCCAAAGCGAAGTTAGCAACGACTCCATCTGCCGCTAAAGCGAAGTTAGAAACAACCCGCTTTGTCGCTAAAGTGAGTTAGCGACGACTGCGTTTGTCGCTAAAGTGAGTTAGCGACGACTCCACTCGTTGCCAATGCGATTTAGCAACGACTGCGCTCGTCGTTAAAGTGAGTTATGGATGAACGGACGTTCGTCGCTAAAGGGAATTAGTAATGACTCCGTTCGTCGCTAAAGAGAGTAAGCGATGACTCTGTTTTTCATTAAAGTGAGTAAGAGACAGCTCCGTTAATGAGAGTAAACGACATACGGACATTCGTCGCCAAATTTAATTAGCATTGACTCCGTTCGTCGCTAAAGACAGTTAGCGATGACTCAGTTCGTCGCTAACCACGACTCCATTCGTTGCTATCGTGAGTTAGTGATGTACGGATGATCATCGCTAAAGTGAGTTAGCGACGACCCCGTTCGTTGCTAAAGTGAGGTAGCAACAACTCCTTTTGTTTTGCTAATTTGAGTTAGCGACAACCCCGTTCGTTGCTAAACTGAGGTAGCGACAACTCCTTTTGTTTTGCTAATTTGAGTTAGCGACGACCCCGTTCGTCGCTAAATTGTGTGAACGACGACTTCTTTCGTCACTAAAGTGAGTTAGTCACTAAGTGACACTCGTCGCTAAACTGACTAGCGATGACTCCGTTGGTCGCTAAAGTGCGCAAGCAACGACTCCTTACGTCGGTAAAGTGACTTAGCGACAACTCCGTCCGTCACAGAAGTGAGTTATAGATGAACACACACTCGTCGCCTAAGAGAGTTAGCGACGAACGGATGTTCATCACTAAAGTGAGTTAGCAACGATTCCCTTCGTTGATAAAGTGGGTTAGTGACGACTCCGTTCGTCGATTAGGCGAGTTAGCGACGACTCCAGTCGTTACTAAAGTGAGTTAGTCACAAATTGACACTCGTCGCTAAAATGAATTAGCAATAATTCTGTTCATCGCTAAATTGAGTTAGCGACGACTCTGTTCATCAATAAATTGAGTTATCGACGAAAAATGACTCCGTTCGCTGCTAAACTGAGTAAGCGATGTCACCGTTCGTCACTTAAGTGAGTTAGTGACGAACGCACACTCAACACTAAAGTGAATAAGCAATGTCTCCATTCGACGCTAAAGTGAGTTTGCGACGACTTCGTTCGTCGTTGAAAATTGAGTTAGAGACGACTCAGTTCGACACTAAAGTGAGTTAGCGGTGAACGTACATTAGTTGCTAAAATTAATTGGTATTGACTCAGTTCATCACAAAAGTCAGTTAGCGATGTGTAGTGAAAGTGAGTGACCAGTGAACGGATATTCATCCCTAAAGTGAGTTTGGGACGACTCCGTTCGTCGCTGAAGTGAGTTAGCGATGTCTCCTTTAGTTGCAAAAGTGAGTTAGCTACATCCCCATTCGTCGCTAAAGTGTGTAAGCCATGATTCCAATCGTCTCTAATGTGAGTAAGTCACTAATAGACACCCGTCACTAAACTGAGTTAGAAATGACTTTGTTGATAGCTAAAGTGAGTTAGTGTCGACTCAATTCATTGCTAAAGAGAGTTAGCGACGAACAGACGTTCGTCACTAAAGTGAATAAGAAATGACTCTGTTTGTCGCTAAAGTGAGAGTTAGCGACGACTCCGTTTGTCGCTAAAGTGAGTAAGCGACGATTCCTTTTTCCTGAATTGAAGACGAATGGATGTTCATCGGTAAAGTGAGCTAGTGATGACTCCGTTCGTCGCTAAAGTTAGTTAGCGATGAACGGAGGTTTCTCCCTAAAGTGAGAAATCGATGACTCCGTTCGCAGCTGAAGTGAGTTACCAACGAACAGGAGTTCATCGCCAAAGGGAGTTAGCAACGACTCCATTCGTCGCTAAAGCGAGTTGGCAACAACTCCGTTTGTCGCTAAAGTGAGTTAGCGACGACTGCGTTTGTCGCTAAAGTGAGATAGCGACGGCTCCACTCGTTGCTAATGCGATTTAGCGGCGGCCGCGCCGCGCTAAAGTGAGTTATGGATGAACGGACGCTCGTCGCTAAAGGGAATTAGTAATGACCTCGCTCGGCCGCTAAAGTGAGTAAGCGGCGACTCGCTTGTCATTAAAGTGAGTTAGCGACAACCCGCTAAAGTGAGTGTTTACATAACGGACATTGGTCGCTAAAATTAATTAGCATTGACTCCGTTCGTCGCGCAAAATTCAGTTAGCGATGACTCTGTTCGTCGCATGACCATGACTCCATTCGTTGCTAACATGAGTTAGTGATGTACGGATGTTCATCGCTAAAGTGAGTTAGCGACGACCCCGTTCGTCGCTAAAGTGAGGTAGCGACACCTCCTTTTGTTTTGCTAATTTGAGTTAGCGACGACCCCGTTCGTCGCTAAATTGTGTAAACGACGACTCCTTTCGTCACTAAAGTGAGTTAGTCACTAATTGACACTCGTCGCTAAACTGACTAGCAATGACTCCGTTGGTCGCTAAAGTGCGCAAGCAACGACTCCTTACGTTGCTAAAGTGACTTAGCGACAACTCCGTCCGTCACAGAAGTGAGTTATAGATGAACGCACACTCGTCGCCTAAGTGAGTTAGCGACGAACAGATGTTCATCACTAAAGTGAGTTAGCAACGATTCCGTTCGTTGATAAAGTGGGTTAGTGACGACTCGCTCGTCGATTAGGGCGAAGTTAGCGACGACTCCAGTCGCCACTAAAGTGAGTTAGTCACAAATTGACACTCGCCGCTAAAATGAATTAGCAATCATTCCGCTCGCCGCTAAATTGAGTTAGCGACGACTCTGTTCACAATAAATTGAGTTATCGACGAAAAAATGACCCGCTTGCTGCTAAACTAAGTAGGCGATGTCTCCGTTCGTCACTTAAGTGAGTTAGTGACGAACGCACACTCAACGCTAAAGTGAATAAGCAATGTCTCCATTCGACGCTAAATTGAGTTTGCGAACACTCCGTTCGTCGTTGAAAAGTGAGTTAGAGACGACTCAGTTCGACACTAAAGTGAGTAAGCGATGAACGTACATCAGTTGCTAAAATTAATTGGTATTGACTCTGTTCATCACAAAAGTCAGTTAGCGATGTGTAGTTAAAGTGAGTTACCAGTGAACGGATGTTCATCCCTAAAGTGAGTTAGTGACGACTCCGTTCGTCGCTGAAGTGAGTTAGCGACGTCTCCTTTCGTTGCAAAAGTGAGTTAGCTACATCCCCATGTGTCGCTAAAGTGTGTAAGGAATGATTCCACTCATCTGTAATGTGAGTAAGTCACTAATAGACACCCGTCACTAAACTGAGTTAGAAATGACTTTGTTCATCGCTAAATTGAGTTAGCGTCGACTCAATTCATTGCAAAAGAGAGTTAGCGAGGAACAGACGTTCGTCAGTAAAGTTAATAAGAAATGACTCCGTTTGTCGCTAAAGTGAGAGAAAGCGACGACTCCGTTTGTCCCTAAAGTGAGTAAGCGACGACTCCATTTTCCTGAATTGATGACGAATGGATGTTCATGGGTAAAGTGAGCTAGTGATGACTCCGTTCGTCGCTAAAGTTAGTTAGCGATGAACGGACGTTTCTCCCTAAAGTGAGAAATCGTTCACTCCGTTCGCAGCTGAAGTGAGTTACCAACGAATAGACGTTCATCGCCAAAGGGAATTAGCAACGACTCCATTCGTCGCTGAAGCGAGTTAGCAACAACTCCGTTTGTCGCTAAAGTGAGTTAGCGACGACTGCGTTTGCCGCTAAAGTGAGTTAGCGACAAACCCACTCGCTGTTAATGCGATTTAGCAACGACTGCACTCGCCGCTAAAGTGAGTTATGGATGAACGGACGCTCGTCACTAATGGAAATTAGTAATGATCTCGCTCGCCGCTAAAGTGAGTAAGTTTACGATTCTGTTTGTCGCGAAAGTGAGTTAGCGACAACCCGCTAAAGTGAGTAAGTTTACATACCGACATTGGTCGCTAAAATTAATTAGCATTGACTCCGCTCGTCGCGAAAAGTCAGTTACCGATGACTCTTTTTCGCTGCTAACCACGACTCAGTTCGCTGTTAACGGAGTTAGTGATGTACGGATGTTCATCGCTAAAGTGAGTTAGCGACGACCCCGCTCGTCGCTAAAGTGAGGTAGCCGACAACTCCTTTTGTTTTGCAATTTGAGTTAGCGACGACCCGCTCGCCGCTTAATTGTGTAAACGACGACTTTTCGCCACCAAAGTGAGTTAGTCACTAATTGACACTCGCTGCTAAACCGACTAGCAATGACCTCCGCTGGTCGCTAAAGTGTGCAAGCAACGACTTTTATGTCGCTAAAGTGACTAATCGACATCTCTGTCCGTCACTGAAGTGAGTTACAGATGAACGCACACTGCCGCCTAAGTGGGTTAGCGACCAACAGATGTTCATCACTAAAGTTAGTTAGCAACGATTCCGCTCATCGATAAAGTGGGTTAGTGACAACTCCATTCGCCGACAGGGCGAAGTTATCGACGCCTCCAGTTGTCACTAAAGTGAGTTTGTCACAAATGGACACTCGTCGTTAAAGTGAATTAGCACTAATTCCGTTCATCAATAAATTGAGTTATCGACGAAAAATGACTCCGTTCGCCGCTTAACTGAGTAAGCGATGTCTCCGTTCGTCACTTAAGTGAGTTAGTGACGAACGCACACTCAACACTAAAGTGAATAAGCAATGACTCCGTTCGACACTAAAGTGAGTTTGCGACGACTCCATTCGTCGTTAAAAAGTGCATTAGAGACGACTCAGTTCGACACTAAAGTGAGTTAGCGATGAACGGACATTAGTTGCTAAAATTAATTGGTATTGACTCAGTTCATCGCAAAAGTCAGTTAGCGTTGTTTAGTTAAAGTGAGTTACCGGTAAACGGATGTTCATCCCTAAAGTGAGTTAGAGACGACTCCGTTCGTTGCTGAAGTGATTTAGCGATGTCTCCTTTCGTGCCTAAAGTGAGTTAGCTACTTCCCCATTTGTTGCTAAAGTGTGTAAGTAATGATTCCATTCGTCTCTAAAGTGAGTAAGTCACTAATGGAAACCCGTCACTAAACTGAGTTAGATAGGACTCAGTTCATCGCTAAAGTGAGTTAGCGTCGACTCCATTCATCGCTAAAGAAAGTTAGCGACGAACAGACGTTCGTCAGTAAAGTGAATAGCAAATGACTCCGTTAGTGGCTAAAGTGAGAGAAAGCGACGACTCCGCTCGTCGCTAAAGTGAGTAAGCGACGACTCAATTTTCCTGAGTGTATGACGAATGGATGTTCGTCGGTAAAGTGAGCTAGTGATGACTCCGTTCGTCGCTAAAGTTAGTTAGCGATGAACGGACGTTTCTCCCTAAAGTGAGTAATCGACAACTCCGTTCGCAGCTAAGGTGAGTTACCAACGAACAGACGTTCATCGCCAAAGGGAGTTAGCAACGACTCCATTCGTCGCTAAAGCGAGTTAGCAACTACTCCGTTTGTCGCTTGAATGAGTTAGCGACGACTGCGTTTGTCGCTAAACTGAGTTAGCGACGCCTCCACTCGTTGCTAATGCGATTTAGCGACGACTGCACTCGTCGTTAAAGTGAGGTAGGGATGAACGGATGTTCGTCGCTAAAGTGAATTTGTAATGACTCCGTTCGTCGCTAAAGTGAGTAAGACACCACTCTGTTTGTCATTAAAGTGAGTTACTGACAACTCTGTTAAAGTGAGTAAGCGACATCGGACAGTGGTCGCTAAAATTAATTAGCATTGACTCCGTTCGTTGCTAAAGTCAGTTAGCGATGACTCTGTACGTTTCTAACCACGACTCCATTCGTTGCTAACGTGAGTTAGTGATGTACGGATGTTCGTCGCTAAAGTGAGTTAGCGACGACCCCATTTGTCGCTAAAGTGAGGTAGCGACAACTCCTTTTGTTTTGCTAATTTGAGTTAGCGACGACCCCATTCGTCGCTAAATTGTGTAAACGATGACTCCTTTCGTCACTAAAGTGAGTTAGTTACTAATTGACACTCGTTTCTAAACCGACTAGCAATGGCTCCGTTGGTTGCTAAAGTGCGCATGCAACGACGCCTGACGTCGCTAAAGTGACTAAGCGACAACTCCGTCCGACACTGAAGTGAGTAAGAGATCGACGCACACTCGTCGCCTAAGTGAGTTAGCGACGAACGGATGTTCATCACTAAATTGAGTTAGCAACGATTTCGTTCGTGGATAAAGTGGGTTAGTGAGAACTCCGTTCGACTATTAGGCGAGTTAGGGACGACTCCAGTCGTCACTAAAGTGAGTTACTCACAAATGGACACTCGTCGCTAAAATGATTTAGTAATAATTCCGTTCATCGCTAAATTGAGTTAGCGACGACTCTGTTCGTCAACAAATTGAGTTATCGACGAAAAATGACTCCGTTCGCCGCTAAACTGAGTAAGCGACGTCTCCATTCGTCACTTAAGTGAGTTAGTGACGAACGCACACTCAACGCTAAAGTGAATAAGCAATGACTCCGTTCGACACTAAAGTGAGTTTACGACGACTCCGTTCGTCGTTAAAAAGTGAGTTAGAGACGACTCAGTTGGACACAAAAGTGAGTTAGCGATGAACGGACATTTGTTGCTAAAATTAATTGGTATTGACTCAGTTCTTTGCAAAAGTCAGTTAGCGATGTGTAGTTAAAGTGAGTTACCGGTGAACGGATGTTCATCCCTAAAGTGAGGTAGTGACGACTCCGTTCGTCGCAGAAGAGAGTTAGCGACGTCTCCTTTCGTTGCTAAAGTGGGTTAGCCACATCCCCATTCGTCGCTAAAGTGTGTAAGCAATAATTCCATTCGTCTCTAAAGTGAGTAAGTCACTAATGGACACCCGTCACTAAACTGAGTTAGAAATGACTCAGTTCATCGCTAAAGTGAGTTAGCGTCGACTCCATTCATCGCTAAAGAGAGTTAGCGACGAACAGACGTTCCTAACTAAAGTGAATAACAAACGACTCCGTTTATTGCTAAAGTGAGTGTGTTTACGACATCCGCTCGCCGCCGCAAAGTGAGTAAGTTTACCACTCCATTTTCCTGAGTTGATGACAAATGGATGTTCATCGGTAAAGTGAGCTAGTGATGACTCCGTTCGTCGCTAAAGTTAGTTAGCGATGAACTGCTGTTTCTCCCTAAAGTGAGAAATCGACGACTCCGTTAGTAGCTAAAGTGACAGTAAGCGACGACTCCGTTCGTCGCTAAAGTGAGTAAGCGACGACTCAATTGTCCTGAGTTGACGACGAATGGATGTTCATCGGTAAAGTGAGCTAGTGATGACTCCGTTCGTCGCTAAAGTTAGTTAGCGATGAACTGCTGTTTCTCCCTAAAGTGAGAAATCGACGACTCCGTTAGTAGCTAAAGTGAGAGTAAGCGACGACTCCGTTCGTCGCTAAAGTGAGTAAGCGACAACTAAATTTTCCTGAGTTGACGACGAATGGATGTTCATCGGTAAAGTGAGCTAGTGATGACTTTGTTCGTCGCTAAAGTTAGTTAGCGATGAATGGACGTTTCTCCCTAAAGTGAGAAATCTTCGACTGCATTCGCAGCAAAACTGAGTTACCAACGAATAGACGTTTATCGCCAAAGGGAGTTAGCAACGACTCCATTCGTCGCTTAAGCGAGTTAGCAACAACTCCGTTTGTCGCTAGAGTGAGTTAGCGATGACTGCGTTTGTCGCTAAAGCTAGTTAGCTTAATTTTACTCCACCTCGCTGTTAATGCGATTTTATGACGACCGCGCCGCCGCTAAAGTGAGTTATGGATGAACGAACGTTCGTCGCTAAAGGGAATTAGTAATGAATCCGTTCGTCGCTAAAGTGAGTAAGCGATGACTCTATTTTTCATTAAAGTGAGTTAGCGACAACTCCCTTTATGTGAGTAAGCGACATACGGACATTGGTCGCTAAAATTAATTAGCATTGACTCCGTTCGTCGCTAAAGTCAGTTAGCGATGACTCTGTTCGTCGCTAACCACGACTCCATTCGTTGCTAACGTGGGTTATTGATGTACGGATGTTCATCGCTAAAGAGAGTTAGAGACGACCCCGTTCATCTCTAAAGTGAGGTAGCGACAACTCCTTTTGTTTTGCTAATTTGAGTTAGCGACGACCCCGTTCGTCGCTAAATTGTGTAAACGACGACTCCTTTCGTCACTAAAGTGAGTTAGCCACTAATTGACAGTCCTTGCTAAACCGACTAGCAATGGCTCCGTTGGTTGCTAAAGTGCGCATGCAACGACGCCTGACGTCGTTAAAGTGACAAAGCCGACAACCCGTCCCCGCCTCTGGCGTGAGTTAGAGAGCGACGCACACCGCCGACTAAGTGAGTTAGCTTAATTAACGGATGTTCATCACTAAAGTGAGTTAGCAACGATTTCGTTGGTGGATAAAGTGGGTTAGTGACGACTCCGTTCGACGATTAGGCGAGTTAGGGACGACTCCAGTCGTCACTAAAGTGAGTTAGTCACAAATGGACACTCGTCGCTAAAGTGAATTAGTAATAATTCCGTTCATCGCTAAATTGAGTTAGCGACGACTCTGTTCGTCAACAAATTAAGTTATCGACGAAAAATGACTCCGTTCGCTGCTAAACTGAGTAAGCGACGTCTCCGTTCGTCACTTAAGTGAGTGTGCGACGATTCCGTTCTTCGTTAAAAAGTGAGTTAGAGACGACTCAGTTCGACACTAAAGTGAGTTAGCGATTAACGGACATTAGTTGCTAAAATTGTGTGTAGTTAAAGTGAGTTGTCGGTGAACGGATTTTCATCCCTAAAGTGAGTTAGTGACGACTCCGTTCGTCGCTGAAGTGAGTTAGCGATGTCTCCTTTCGTGTCTAAAGAGAGTTAGCTACATCTCCATTCGTCGCTAAAGTGTGTAAGCAATGATTCCATTCGTCTCTAAAGTGAGTAAGTCACTAATGGACACCCGTCACTAAACTGAGTTAGAAATGACTCAGTTCATCGCTAAAGTGAGTTAGCATCGACTCCATTCATCGCTAAAGAGAGTTAGCGACGAACAGACGTTCGTAACTAAAGTGAATAACAAACGACTCTGTTTGTCACTAAAGTGAGAGTAAGCGACGACTCCGTTCGTCGCAAAAGTGAGTAAGCGACGACTCCATTTTCCTGAGTTGATGACGAATGGATGTTCATCGGTAAAGTAAGCTACTAATGACTCCGTTCGTCGCTAAAGTTAGTTAGCGATGAACTGACGTTTCTCCCTAAGGTGAGAAATCGACGACTCCGTTCGCAGCTATAGTGAGAGTAAGCGACAACCCGTTCGTCGCTAAAGTGAGTGTTTACCACTTAATTTTCCTGAGTTGACGAATTTAATGGATGTTCATCGGTAAAGTGAGCAGGTGATGACTCTGTTCGTCGCTAAAGTTATTTAGCGATGAATGGACATTTCTCCCTAAAGTGAGAAATTGTCGACCGCTCGCAGCTAAAGTGAGTTACCAACTAACAGACGCTTATCGCCAAAGGGAGTTAGCAACGACTCCATTCGTCGCTAAAGCGAGTTAGCAACAACTCCGTTTGTCGCTAGAGTGAGTTTGCGACGACTGCGTTTGTCGCTAAAGTGAGTTAGTGACGACTCCACTCGTTGCTAATGCGATTTAGCGACGACTGCGCTCGTCGCTAAAGTGAGTTATGGGTGAACGGACGTTCGTCGCTAAAGGGAATTAGTAATGAATCCATTTGTCGCTAAAGTGAGTAAGCGACGACTCTGTTTGTCATTTAAGTGAGTTAGCGACAACTCCGTTTATGTGAGTAAGAGACATAATGGACATTGGTCGCTAAAATTAATTAGCATTGACCCGATCGCCGCTAAAGTCAGTTAGCAATGACTCTATTCGCCGCTAACCACCACCCATTCGCTAAAGGTGAGTTATTGATGTACGGATGTTCATCGCTAAAGTGAGTTAGAGACGACCGCGCTCGTCACCAAAGTGAGGTAGCCGACAACTCCTTTGTTTTGTTAATTTGAGTTAGCGACGCACCCCGCTCGCCGCTAAATTGTGTAAACGACGAATTTTCGCCACTAAAGTGAGTTAGCCACTAATTGACACTCGCTGTTAAACCGAGTAGCAATGGCTCCGCTGGTTGCTAAAGCGCGATGCAACGACGCCTGACGCCGCTAAAGTGACTGCCGACAACTCCGGCCCGGCCACTGAAGTGAGTTAGAGATCGACGCACACCGCCGCCTAAATGAATTAGCTTAATTTAACGGATGTTCATTACTAAAGTGAGTTAGCAACGATTTCGCTCGCGGATAAAGTGGGTTAGTGACAACCCGCTCGACGATTAGGGCGAAGTTAGGGACGACTCCAGTCGCCACTAAAGTGAGTTAGTCACAAATGGACACTGCCGCTAAAGTGAATTAGTAATAATTCCGCTCATCTCTAAATTGAGTTAGCGACGACTCTGTTCGGCCAACAAATTAAGTTATCGACGAAAAATGACTCGCTCGCTGCTAAACCGAGTAAGTTTACGCCTCGCTCGTCACTTGGCGCGCTAGTGACTAACGACACTCAACGCCAAAGTGAATAAGCAATGTCTCCGCTCGACGCCAAAGTGAGTGTGCGACGACCGCTCGGGTTAAAAAGTGAGTTAGAGATGACTCAGTTCGACACTAAAGTGGGTTAGCTGGCGAACGGACATTTGTTGCTAAAATTAATTGGTATTGACTCAGTTCTTCGCAAAAAGTCAGTTAACGATGTGTAGTTAAAGTGAGTTACCGTGAACGGATGTTCATCCCTGAAGTGAGTTAGTGACGACCCGCTCGTCGCGAGAAGAGAGTTAGCTTACATCTCCTTTCGCTGTTAAAGTGGGTTAGCCACGCCCCATTCGCCGCTAAAGTGTGTAAGCAATAATTCCATTAGGTTCTAAATTGGCGTAAGTCACTAATGGACACCACTAAACTGAGTTTGAAATGACTCAGTTCATCGCTAAAGTGAGTTAGCCGACTCCATTCATCGCTAAAGAGAGCTTACCAAACAGACGCTCGAACTAAAGTGAATAACAAACTAACTTCGCTTATCGCTAAAGTGAGTGTGTTTACGCACCCCGCTCGCCGCAAAAGTGAGTAAGTTTACCTTACCCATTTTCCTGAGTTGATGACAAATGGATGTTCATCGGTAAAGTGAGCTAGTGATGACCCGCTCATCGCTAAAGTTAGTTAGCGATGAACTGACGCTTTCTCCCTAAAGTGAGAAATCGACGACTGCTCGCAGCTATAGTGAGAGTAAGCGACGACTCCATTCGCCGCTAAAGTGAGTGTTTACCACTCAATTTTCCCGAGTGGACGCACTCTAATGGATGTTCATCGGTAAAGTGAGCTAGTGATGACTTTGTTCGTCGCTAAAGTTAGTTAGCGATGAATGGACGCTTTCCCCTAAGTGAGAAATTGTCGACCCATTCGCAGCTAAACCGAGTTACCAACCAACAGACGCTTATCGCCAGTGGGAGTTAGCAACGACCCATTCGCCGCTAAAGCGAAGTTAGCAACAACCCGCTTGTCGCTAGAGTGAGTTAGCGACGACCGCGCTTGTCGCTAAAGCTAGTTAGCGACGACTCCACTCGCTGTTATCGCGATTTAGCGACGACCGCGCCGCCGCTAAAGTGAGTTATGGATGAACGAACGCTCGCCGCTAAAGGGAATTAGTAATGAACTGCTCGTCGCTAAAGTGAGTAAGCCATTACCGCTTTTCATTAAAGTGAGTTAGCGACAACCCGCTTATGTGAGTGTTTACATAATGGACATTGGTCGCTAAAATTAATTAGCATTGACCCGCTCGTCGCTAAAAGTTCCAGTTAGCGATGACTCTGTTCGCCGCTAACCACGACTCCATTCGCTGCTAACATGGGTTATTGATGTAACGGATGTTCATCGCTAAAGAGAGTTAGAGACGACCCCGTTCATCTCTAAAGTGAGGTAGCGACAACTCCTTTTGTTTTGCTAATTTAAGTTAGCGACGACCCCGTTCGTCGCTAAATTGTGTAAACGACGACTCCTTTCGTCACTAAAGTGAGTTAGCCACTAATTGACACTCGTTGCTAAACCGACTAGCAATGGCTCCGTTGGTTGCTAAAGTGCGCATGCAACGACGCCTGACGCCGCTAAAGTGACAAAGCCGACAACCCGGCCCGCCTCTGAAGTGAGTGAGAGAGCGACGCACACCTCGCCGACTTAAGTGAGTTAGCTTACCTAACGGATGTTCATTACTAAAGTGAGTTAGCAACGATTTCGCTGGATAAAGTGCGCTAGTGACGAATTCGCTCGACGATTAGGCGAAGTTAGGGACGACCCAGTCGCCACTAAAGTGAGTTAGTCACAAATGGACACTCGCCGCTAAAGTGAATTAGTAATAATTCCGCTCATCGCTAAATTGAGTTAGCGACGACTCTGCTCGTCAACAAATTAAGTTATCGACGAAAAATGACCCGCTCACTGCTAAACCGAGTAAGCCGACGCCCGCTCACACTTAAGTGAGTGTGCGACGATTCCGCTCTTCGCTAAAAAGTGAGTTAGAGACGACTCAGTTCGACACTAAAGTGAGTTAGCGATTAACGGACATTAGTTGCTAAAATTAATTGGTATTGACTCAGCCATCGCAGAAGTCAGTAAGTTTATGTGTAGTTAAAGTGAGTTGTCGGTGAACGGATTTTCATCCCTAAAGTGAGTTAGTGACGACCGCTCGCCGCTGAAGTGAGTTAGCTGATGTTCCATTCGTGTCTAAAGAGAGTTAGCTACATCTCCATTCGCCGCTAAAGTGTGTAAGCAATGATTCCATTCGCCTCTAAAGTGAGTAAGTCACTAATGGACACCCGCCACTAAACTGAGTTAGAAATGACTCAGTTCATCGCTAAAGTGAGTTAGCATCGACTCCATTCATCGCTAAAGAGAGTTAGCTTACAACAGACGCTCAACTAAAGTGAATAACAAACGACCGCTTGTCACCAAAGTGAGAGTAAGCGACTACCGCTCGTCCGCAAAGTGAGTGTTTAATTTACTCCATTTTCCTGAGTTGATGACCTAATGGATGTTCATCGGTAAAGTAAGCTACTAATGACCTCGCTCGTCGCTAAAGTTAGTTAGCGATGAACTGACGCTTTCTCCCTAGGTGAGAAATCGACGACCCGCTCGCAGCTATAGTGAGAGTAAGTTTACAACCCGCTCGTCGCTAAAGTGAGTGTTTTTTAATTACTCAATTTTCCTGAGTTGACGCACGCAATGGATGTTCATCGGTAAAGTGAGCAGGTGATGACTTCTGTTCGCCGCTAAATTTATTTAGCGATGAATGGACATTTCTCCCCAAAGTGAGAAATTGTCGACCGCTCGCAGCTAAAGTGAGTTACCAACCAACAAACGCTTATCGCCAAAGGGAGTTAGCAACGACTCCATTCGTCCGCTAAAGCGAAGTTAGCAACAACCCCGCTTGTCGCTAGAGTGAGTTTGGCGACGACCGCGCTTGTCGCTAAAGTGAGTTAGTGACGACTCCACTCGCTGTTAATAGCGCATTTAGCGACGACCGCGCCGCCGCTAAAGTGAGTTATGGGTGAACGGACGCTCGTCGCTAAAGGGAATTAGTAATGAATCCATTTGTCGCTAAAGTGAGTGTTTACCACTCGCTTTTTGTCATTTAAGTGAGTTAGCGACAAACCCGCTTATGAGTGAGTGTTTACATACGGATATTGGTCGCTAAAATTAATTAGCATTGACTCCGTTCGTCGCTAAAGTCTGTTAGCGATGACTCTGTTCGTCGCTAACCACGACTCCATTCGTTGCTAACATGGGTTATTGATGTACGGATGTTCATCGCTAAAGAGAGTTAGAGACGACCCCGTTCATCTCTAAAGTGAGGTAGCGACAACTCCTTTTGTTTTGCTAATTTGAGTTAGCGACGACCCCGTTCGTCGCTAAATTGTGTAAACGACGACTCCTTTCGTCACTAAAGTGAGTTAGCCACTAATTGACAGTCGTTGCTAAACCGACTAGCAATGGCTCCGTTGGTTGCTAAAGTGCGCATGCAACGACGCCTGACGTCGCTAAAGTGACAAAGCCGACAACCCGGCCCGCCTCTGAAGTGAGTGAGAGAGCGACGACACCGCCGACTAAGTGAGTTAGCTTAATTTAACGGATGTTCATCACTAAAGTGAGTTAGCAACGATTTCGCTGGTGGATAAAGTGCGCGCTAGTGACGACTGCTCGACGATTAGGCGAAGTTAGGGACGACCAGTCGCCACTAAAGTGAGTTAGTCACAAATGGACACTCGCCGCTAAAGTGAATTAGTAATAATTCCGCTCATCGCTAAATTGAGTTAGCGACGACTCGCTCGTCAACAAATTAAGTTATCGACGAAAAATGACCCGCTCGCTAAAACTGAAGTAAGCGACGCCTCGCTCGGCCACTTAAGTGAGTGTGCGACGATTTCCGCTCTTCGCTAAAAAAGTGAGTTAGAGACGACTCAGTTCGACACTAAAGTGAGTTAGCGATTAACGGACATTAGTTGCTAAAATTAATTGGTATTGACTCCGCCTCATCGCAGAAGTCAGTAAGCCATGTGTAGTTAAAGTGAGTTGTCGGTGAACGGATTTTCATCCCTAAAGTGAGTTAGTGACGACTCGCTCGCCGCTGAAGTGAGTTAGCTGATGTTCCATTCGTGGTCTAAAGAGAGTTAGCTACATCTCCATTCGCCGCTAAAGTGTGTAAGCAATGATTCCATTCGCCTCTAAAGTGAGTAAGTCACTAATGGACACCCGGCCACTAAACTGAGTTAGAAATGACTCAGTTCATCGCTAAAGTGAGTTAGCATCGACTCCATTCATCGCTAAAGAGAGTTAGCTTACCTAACGACGTCAGAATTAAAAGTGAATAACAAACGACTCGCTTGTCACCAAAGTGAGAGTGTTTACGACCGCTCGGCCGCAAAAGTGAGTGTTTAATTTAACCCATTTTCCTGAGTTGATGACCTAATGGATGTTCATCGGTAAAAGTAAGTTACTAATGACCCGCTCGTCGCTAAAGTTAGTTAGCGATGAACTGACGCTTCTCCCTAAGGTGAGAAATCGACGCACCGCTCGCAGCTATAGTGAGAGTGTTTACAACCCGCTCGTCGCTAAAGTGAGTGTTTACCCACTCAATTTTCCTGAGTTGACGACCAATGGATGTTCATCGGTAAAGTGAGCAGGTGATGACTGTTCGTCGCTAAAGTTATTTAGCGATGAATGGACATTTCTCCCTAAAGTGAGAAATTATCGACCGCTCGAGCTAAAGTGAGTTACCAACGAACGACGCTTATCGCCAAAGGGAGTTAGCAACGACGCCATTCGCCGCTAAAGCGAAGTTAGCAACAACCCGCTTGTCGCTAGAGTGAGTTTGGCGACGACCGCGCTTGTCGCTAAAGTGAGTTAGTGACGACTCCACCGCTGTTATCGCGATTTAGCGACGACCGCGCCGCCGCTAAAGTGAGTTATGGGTGAACGGACGCTCGCCGCTAAAGGGAATTAGTAATGAATCCATTTGTCGCTAAAGTGAGTGTTTACGACTCGCTTGTCATTTAAGTGAGTTAGCGACAACCCGCTTATGTGAGTAAGAGACATACGGACATTGGTCGCTAAAATTAATTAGCATTGACCGGATCGTCGCTAAAGTCAGTTAGCAATGACTCTATTCGCCGCTAACCACGACTCCATTCGCTGCTAAGGTGAGTTATTGATGTACGGATGTTCATCGCTAAAGTGAGTTAGAGACGACCCCGCTCGGCTACCAAAGTGAGGTAGCGACAACTCCTTTTGTTTTGTTAATTTGAGTTAGCGACGCACCCCGCTCGTCGCTAAATTGTGTAAACGACGACTTTTCGGCCACTAAAGTGAGTTAGCCACTCACTGACACTCGCTAAACCGAGTAGCAATGGCCCGCTGGTTGCTAAAGTGCGCGATGCAACGACGCCTGACGCCGCTAAAGTGACTAAGCCGAATAACCCGGCCCCGGCCACCGAAGTGAGTTAGAGATCGACGCACACCGCCGCCTAAATGAATTAGCGACAAACGGATGTTCATTACTAAAGTGAGTTAGCAACGATTTCGCTCGCGGATAAAGTGGGTTAGTGACAACCCGCTCGACGACATTAGGGAAGTTAGGACTACTCCAGTCGCCACTAAAGTGAGTTAGTCACAAATGGACACTCGCCGCTAAAGTGAATTAGTAATAATTCCGCTCATCTCTAAATTGAGTTAGCGACGACTGCTCTGTTCACAACAAATTAAGTTATCGACGAAAAATGACTCGCTCGCTGCAAACCGAGTAAGCGACGCCCGCTCGTTACTTAAGCGCTAGTGACCTAACGCGACACTCAACGCCAAAGTGAATAAGCAATGTCTCCGCTCGACGCTAAAGTGAGTGTGCTACGACCACCGCCTCGGGTTAAAAAGTGAGTTAGAGATGACTCAGTTCGACACTAAAGTGGGTTAGCCGGCGAACGGACATTTGTTGCTAAAATTAATTGGTATTGACTCAGTTCTTCGCAAAGTCGTTAACGATGTGTAGTTAAAGTGAGTTACCGGGTGAACGGATGTTCATCCCTGAAGTGAGTTAGTGACGAATTGCTCGTCGCGAGAAGAGAGTTAGCATTACATCTCCTTTCGCTAAAGTGGGTTAGCCACGCCCCCATTCGCCGCTAAAGTGTGTAAGCACAATTCCATTAGGTTCTAAATTGGCGAAGTCACTAATGGACACCCGCCACTAAACTGAGTTTGAAATGACTCAGTTCATCGCTAAAGTGAGTTAGCGCCGACTCCATTCATCGCTAAAGAGAGTTAGCTAGCGGTTTCCAACAGACGTTCGAACTAAAGTGAATAACAAACCACTCGCTTTTATCGCTAAAGTGAGTGTAAGCGACCCACTCGCTCGTCGCAAAGTGAGTAAGTTTACGACTCCATTTTCCTGAGTTGATGACAAATGGATGTTCATCGGTAAAGTGAGCTAGTGATGACCCGCTCATCGCTAAAGTTAGTTAGCGATGAACTGACGCTTTCCCCTAAAGTGAGAAATCGACGACCCGCTCGCAGCTATAGTGAGAGTAAGCGACGACTCCATTCGGCCGCTAAAGTGAGTGTTTAATTCCACTAATTTTCCTGAGTGGACTAATTTAATGGATGTTCATCGGTAAAGTGAGCTAGTGATGACTTTGTTCGCCGCTAAAGTTAGTTAGCGATGAATGGACGCTTCCCCCTAAGCGAGAAATTGTCGACCCATTCGCAGCTAAACCGAAGTTACCAACGGTAACGACGCTTATCGCCAAAGGGAGTTAGCAACGACTCCATTCGTCGCTTACGAAGTTAGCAACAACCCGCTTTGTCGCTAGAGGAGTTAGCGACGACCGCGCTTGTCGCTAAAGCTAGTTAGCTTAATTTCCACTCCACTCGCTGTTAATGGCGATTTAGCGACGACCGCGCCACCGCTAAAGTGAGTTATGGATGAACCAACGCTCGCCGCTAAAGGGAATTAGTAATGAACTGCTCGCCGCTAAAGTGAGTAAGCCGACACTACCTGTTTTTCATTAAAGTGAGTTAGCCGAATAACCCGCTTATATGTGAGTGTTTACATAATGGACATTGGTCGCTAAAATTAATTAGCATTGACTCGCTCGTCGCTAAAGTCTGCATGATGACTCGCTCGCCGCTAACCACCACTCCATTCGCTGCTAACATGGGTTATTGATGTAACGGATGTTCATCGCTAAAGAGAGTTAGAGACCACCCCGCTCATCTCTAAAGTGAGGTAGCCACAACTCCTTTTGTTTTGCTAATTTAAGTTAGCGACGCACTCGCTCGGCCGCTAAATTGTGTAAACGACGACTTTAATTTTCCACTAAAGTGAGTTAGCCACCAATTGACACTCGCTGCTAAACCGACTAGCAATGGCTCCGCTGGTTGCTAAAGTGCGCATGCAACGACGCCTGACGCCGCTAAAGTGACAAAGCGACAACCCGGCCCGCCTCTGAAGTGAGTGAGAGAGCGACGACGACACTCGCCGACTAAGTGAGTTAGCGAATAACGGATGTTCATTACTAAAGTGAGTTAGCAACGATTTCGCTGGTGGATAAAGTGCGCTTAGTGACGAATTGCTCGACGATTAGGCGAAGTTAGGACGACTCCAGTCGCCACTAAAGTGAGTTAGTCACAAATGGACACTCGCCGCTAAAGTGAATTAGTAATAATTCCGCTCATCGCTAAATTGAGTTAGCGACGACTGCTCGGCCAACAAATTAAGTTATCGACGAAAAATGACTCCGCTCACCGCTAAACTGAGTAAGCGACGCCCGCTCGGCCACTTAAGTGAGTGTGCGACGATTCCGCTCTTCGCTAAAAAGTGAGTTAGAGACGACTCAGTTCGACACTAAAAGTGAGTTAGCGACAACGGACATTAGTTGCTAAAATTAATTGGTATTGACTCAGTTCATCGCAGAAGTCAGTGTTTATGTGTAGTTAAAGTGAGTTGTCGGTGAACGGATTTTCATCCCTAAAGTGAGTTAGTGACGACCGCTCGGCCGCTGAAGTGAGTTAGCCGTTCCATTCGTGTCTAAAGAGAGTTAGCTACATCTCCATTCGCCGCTAAAGTGTGTAAGCAATGATTCCATTCGCCTCTAAAGTGAGTAAGTCACTAATGGACACCCGGCCACTAAACTGAGTTAGAAATGACTCAGTTCATCGCTAAAGTGAGTTAGCATCGACTCCATTCATCGCTAAAGAGAGTTAGCGACGCAACAGACGCTCAGAACTAAAGTGAATAACAAACGACCCGCTTGTCACTAAAGTGAGAGTTTTAATTTACCCGCTCGCAAAAGTGAGTGTTTACCACCCATTTTCCCTGAGTTGATGACGAATGGATGTTCATCGGTAAAGTAAGTTACTAATGACCTCGCTCGTCGCTAAAGTTAGTTAGCGATGAACTGACGCTTCTCCCTAAGGTGAGAAATCGACGACTCGCTCGCAGCTATAGTGAGAGTAAGTTTATTAACCCGCGCCGGCCGCTAAAGTGAGTAAGCACCACCAATTTTCCTGAGTTGGACTAATTTAATGGATGTTCATCGGTAAAGTGAGCAGGTGATGACTCGTTTCGCTAAATTTATTTAGCGATGAATGGACATTTCTCCCTAAAGTGAGAAATTGTCGAACCGTCGCAGCCTAAAGTGAGTTACCAACGAACAAACGCTTATCGCCAAAGGGAGTTAGCAACGACTCCATTCGCGCTAAAGCGAAGTTAGCAACAACCCGCTTGTCGCTAGAGAGTTTTTGGCGACCGGCGCTTGTCGCTAAAGTGAGTTAGTGACGACCCACCACCTCGCTGTTAACGCGATTAAGCGACGATCGCCCGCCGCTAAAGTGAGTTATGGGTGAACGGACGCTCGCCGCTAAAGGGAATTAGTAATGAATCCATTTGTCGCTAAAGTGAGTGTTTACCCACTCGCTTGTCATTTAAGTGAGTTAGCTTACAACCCGCTTATGTGAGTAAGAGACATAACGGACATTGGTCGCTAAAATTAATTAGCATTGACCCCATCGTCGCTAAAGTCAGTTAGCAATGACTCTATTCGCCGCTAACCACCACTCCATTCGCTGCTAAGGTGAGTTATTGATGTACGGATGTTCATCGCTAAAGTGAGTTAGAGACGACCCCGCTCGTCACTAAAGTGAGGTAGCGACAACTCCTTTGTTTTGCTAATTTGAGTTAGCGACGCACCCCGCTCGCCGCTAAATTGTGTAAACGACGAATTTTTCGGGCTACTAAAGTGAGTTAGCCACCACCACACTCGCTGTTAAACCGAGTAGCAATGGCTCCGCTGGTTGCTAAAGTGCGCGATGCAACGACGCCGACGCCGCAGTGACTAAGCTTAATAACCCGCCCGCCACCGAAGTGAGTTAGAGATCGACGCGACACTGCCGCCTAAATGAATTAGCGACAAACGGATGTTCATTACTAAAGTGAGTTAGCAACGATTTCGCTCGTGGGATAAAGTGGGTTAGTGACAACCCGCTCGACGACAGGGCGAGTTAGGGACGACTCCAGTCGCCACTAAAGTGAGTTAGTCACAAATGGACACTCGCCGCTAAAGTGAATTAGTAATAATTCCGCTCATCTCTAAATTGAGTTAGTGACGACTCTGCTCACAACAAATTAAGTTATCGACGAAAAAATGACCTCGCTCACTGCTAAACTGAGTAAGCCGACGCCCGCTCGTCACTTAAGTGCGCTAGTGACCTAACGACACTCAACCCTAAAGTGAATAAGCAATGTCTCCGCTCGACGCTAAAGTGAGTGTGCTTACACACCTCGGGTTAAAAAGTGAGTTAGAGATGACTCAGTTCGACACTAAAGTGGGTTAGCTGGCGAACGGACATTTGTTGCTAAAATTAATTGGTATTGACTCAGTTCTTCGCGCGAAAAGTCAGTTAACGCATGTGTAGTTAAAGTGAGTTACCGTGAACGGATGTTCATCCCTGAAGTGAGTTAGTGACGACTGCTCGCCGCAGAAGAGAGTTAGCTTACATCTCCTTTCGCTGTTAAAGTGGGTTAGCCACGTCCCCATTCGGCCGCTAAAGTGTGTGTAAAGCAATAATTCCATTCGGTTCTAAATTGCGTAAGTCACTAATGGACACCACCACTAAACTGAGTTTGAAATGACTCAGTTCATCGCTAAAGTGAGTTAGCCGCCGACTCCATTCATCGCTAAAGAGAGTTAGCGAGCGATTAACGCACGCTCAGAACCAAAGTGAATAACAAACGACTTCGCTTATCGCTAAAGTGAGTGTGTTTACACGACCGCTCGCCGCAAAAGTGAGTGTTTAATTTACCCATTTTCCCCCGAGTTGATGACAAATGGATGTTCATCGGTAAAGTGAGCTAGTGATGACTGCTCATCGCTAAAGTTAGTTAGCGATGAACTGACGCTTCTCCCTAAAGTGAGAAATCGACGACCCTTCCGCAGCTATAGTGAGAGTAAGCGACGACCCATCTGCCGCTAAAGTGAGTAAGTTTACCACCAATTTTCCTGAGTGGATCTAATTTAATGGATGTTCATCGGGTAAAGTGAGCTAGTGATGACTTTGTTCGCCGCTAAAGTTAGTTAGCATGAATGGACGCTTCTCCCTAAGTGAGAAATTGTCGACCCATCTCGCAGCTAAACTGAGTTACCAACGCAACGTGACGCTTATCGCCAAAGGGAGTTAGCAACGACTCCATTCGGCCGCTTAAACAGTTAGCAACAACCCGCTTGTCGCTAGAGGAGTTAGCGACGACCGCGCTTGTCGCTAAAGCCAGTTAGCTTAATTTACCCACCGCTGTTAATCGCGATGAAGGACGATCGCGCCGCCGCTAAAGTGAGTTATGGATGAACGAACGTTCGTCGCTAAAGGGAATTAGTAATGAATCCGTTCGTCGCTAAAGTGAGTAAGCGATGACTCTGTTTTTCATTAAAGTGAGTTAGCGACAACTCCGTTTATGTGAGTAAGCGACATACGGACATTGGTCGCTAAAATTAATTAGCATTGACTCCGTTCGTCGCTAAAGTCTGTTAGCGATGACTCTGTTCGTCGCTAACCACGACTCCATTCGTTGCTAACATGGGTTATTGATGTACGGATGTTCATCGCTAAAGAGAGTTAGAGACGACCCCGTTCATCTCTAAAGTGAGGTAGCCGCATAACCCCTTTTGTTTTGCTTAATTTGAGTTAGCTTACGCACCCCGCTCGCGCTAAATTGTGTAAACGACGACTTTTCGCCACTAAAGTGAGTTAGCCACCAATTGACACTCGCTGCTAAACCGACTAGCAATGGCCCGCTGGTTGCCAAAGTGCGCGATGCAACGACGCCCGACGCCGCTAAAGTGACAAAGTTTAATAACCCGGCCCCGCCTCTGAAGTGAGTGAGAGAGCCGACGCTACACTCATCGACTAAGTGAGTTAGCTTAATTTAACGGATGTTCATCACTAAAGTGAGTTAGCAACCATTTCGCTGGTGGATAAAGGCGCTAGTGACCTAATTGCTCGACGATTAGGCGAAGTTAGGGACGACTCCCGTCACTACTAAAGTGAGTTAGTCACAAATGGACACTGCCGCTAAAGTGAATTAGTAATAATTCCGCTCATCGCTAAATTGAGTTAGCGACGACTGCCTCGGCCAACAAATTAAGTTATCGACGAAAAATGACTCCGTCACGCAGCAACCGAAAGTGTTTACGCCCCGCTCGCCACTTAAGTGAGTGTGCTTAATGACATTCCTGCTTCTTCGCTAAAAGTGAGTTAGAGACGACTCAGTTCGACACTAAAAGTGAGTTAGCTGATTAACGGACATTAGTTGCTAAAATTAATTGGTATTGACTCCGCCATCGCAGAAGTCAGTAAGTTTATGTGTAGTTAAAGTGAGTTGTCGGTGAACGGATTTTCATCCCTAAAGTGAGTTAGTGACGACTGCTCGTCGCTGAAGTGAGTTAGCCGGCGTCTCCTCGCGGTTCAAAGAGAGTTAGCTACATCTCCATTCGCCGCTAAAGTGTAAGCAAAGTGATTCCATTCGCCTCTAAAGTGAGTAAGTCACTAATGGACACCCGCCACTAAACTGAGTTAGAAATGACTCAGTTCATCGCTAAAGTGAGTTAGCATCGACTCCATTCATCGCTAAAGAGAGTTAGCTTACCAACAGACGCTCAGAACTAAAGTGAATAACAAACGACCGCTTGTCACCAAAGTGAGAGTAAGCTACGACCGCTCACGCAAAGTGAGTAAGCCGACCACTCCATTTTCCTGAGTTGATGACCTAATGGATGTTCATCGGTAAAGTAAGCTACTAATGACTCCGCTCGGCGCCAGCTAAAGTTAGTTAGCGATGAACTGACGCTTTCTCCCTAAGGTGAGAAATCGACGACCGCTCGGGTAGCTATAGTGAGAGTAAGCATTAACCCGCTCGTCGCTAAAGTGAGTGTTTAATGGCACTCAATTTTCCTGAGTTGATCAATGAATGGATGTTCATCGGTAAAGTGAGCAGGTGATGACCTGCCGGCGCTAAAGTTATTTAGCGATGAATGGACATTTCTCCCTAAAGTGAGAAATTATCGACCGTCGCAGCCAAAATGAGTTACCAATCTAACGACGCTTTTATCGCCAAAGGAGTTAGCAACGACTCATCTCGCCGCTAAAGCGAAGTTAGCAACAACCCGCTTGTCGCTAGAGGAGTTTGCGACGACCGCGCTTTGTCGCTAAAGTGAGTTAGTGACGACCCGCCAAGCTGTTATGCGATTTAGGACGACCGCGCCGCCGCTAAAGTGAGTTATGGCTGAACGGACGCTCGGCGCTAAAGGGAATTAGTAATGAATCCATTTGTCGCTAAAGTGAGTAAGTTTAATTAACTCGCTTTGTCATTTAAGTGAGTTAGCGACAACCCGCTTATGTGAGTAAGAGACATACAGACATTGGTCGCTAAAATTAATTAGCATTGACCCGGATCGTCGCTAAAGTCAGTTAGCAATGACTTATTCGTCGCTAACCACCACTCCATTCGCTGTTAAGGTGAGTTATTGATGTACGGATGTTCATCGCTAAAGTGAGTTAGAGATCTAATCGCCGGCAATACTAAAGTGAGGTAGCGACAACTCCTTTGTTTTGCTAATTTGAGCATGACGCACCGCGCTCGTCGCTAAATTGTGTAAACGACGACCTTTCGTCACTAAAGTGAGTTAGCCACTAATTGACACTCGCTGCTAAAACCGAGTAGCAATGGTTCGTTGGTTGCTGTGCGCATGCAACGACGCCTGACGTCGCTAAAGTGACTAAGCGAATAACCCGTCCACCTGAAGTGAGTTAGAGATCGACGCACACCGTCGCCCTAAATGAATTAGCCGACGAACGGATGTTCATTACAAAAGTGAGTTAGCAACGATTTCGCTCAGGATAAAGTGGGTTAGTGACAACCCGCTCGACGATTAGGGCGAAGTTAGGACGACTCCATCGCCACTAAAGTGAGTTAGTCACAAATGGACACCGCCGCTAAAGTGAATTAGTAATAATTCCGCTCATCTCTAAATTGAGTTAGCGACGCATTCGCTCGGCCAACAAATTTAAGTTATCGACGAAAAATGACCCGCTCACAAGTTAAACTTAGTGTTTACGCCCGCTCGTCACTTAAGTGCTAGTGACTCAACGACACCTCAACGCTTAAAGTGAATAAGCAATGTCTCCGCTCGACGCTAAAGTGAGTGCGACGACCCACGCTCGGGTTAAAAAGTGAGTTAGAGATGACTCCAGTTCACACTAAAGTGGGTTAGCGGCGAACGGACATTTGTTGCTAAAATTAATTGGTATTGACTCAGTTCGCGAAAAGTCAGTTAACCATGTGTAGTTAAAGTGAGTTACCGGTGAACGGATGTTCATCCCTGAAGTGATTAGTGACGACCGCTCGTCGCAGAAGAGAAAGTTAGCTTACATCTCCTTTCGCTGTTAAAGTGGGTTAGCCACCACCCCCATTCGCCGCTAAAGTGTGTAAGCAATAATTCCATTCGGCTCTAAATTCGGCGTAAGTCACTAATGGACACCGCCACTAAACTGAGTTAGAAATGACCAGTTCATCGCTAAAGTGAGTTAGCTGCCGACTCCATTCATCGCTAAAGAGAGTTAGCTTTACGCAACGACGCTCAGAACTAAAGTGAATAACAAACTAATTCGCTATCGCCAAAGTGAGTGTGTTTACGCACCGCTCGTCGCAGTGTGAAGTTTAATTAACCCATTTTCCTGAGTTGATGACAAATGGATGTTCATCGTAAAGTGAGCTAGTGATGACCTCGCTCATCGCTAAAGTTAGTTAGCGATGAACTGACGCTTCTCCCAAAGTGAGAAATCGACGAACTCGCTCGCAGCTATAGTGAGAGTAAGCGACGACTGCGTCACGCCGCCAAAAGTGAGCGTTTACCACTAATTTTCCGGAGTTGACGGTTTAATGGATGTTCATCGGTAAAGTGAGCTAGTGATGACTTTGTTCGCCGCTAAAGTTAGTTAGCGATGAATGGACGCCCCTAAGTGAGAAATTGTCCACTCCATTCGCAAGCAAAGGAGTTACCAACCAACAGACGCTTATCGCCAAAGGAGTTAGCAACCACTATTCTGGCGTCGGCCGCTTGCGTAGTTAGCAACAACCCCGCTTGTCGCTAGAGGAAGTTAGCGACGACCGCGCTTTGTCGCGCAGCTAGTTAGCGACGCCACTCCACCCCGCGATTTACGCGATGAAGCGACGACCGCGCCGCCGCTAAAGTGAGTTATGGATGAACCAACGCTCGTCGCTAAAGGGAATTAGTAATGAACTGCTCGCCGCTAAAGTGAGTAAGCGATGACTTATTTTTTTCATTAAAGTGAGTTAGCGACAACTCCCTTTATGTGAGTAAGTTTACATACCGGACATTGGTCGCTAAAATTAATTAGCATTGACTGCTCGTCGCTAAAGTCGTTAGCGATGACTCGCTCGTCGCTAACCACGACTCCATTCTAAAGCTAACATGGGTTATTGATGTAACGGATGTTCATCGCTAAAGAGAGTTAGAGACGAACTCGCTCATCTCTAAAGTGAGGTAGCCACAACTCCTTTGTTTTGTTAATTTGAGTTGCGACCCCACTCGCTCACGCTAAATTGTGTAAACGACGACACTTTCGCCACTAAAGTGAGTTAGCCACTCACTGACACCGCTAAACCGACCAGCAATGGCTCCGCTATTGCTAAAGCGCGCGATGCAACGACCGACGCCGCTAGTGACAAAGTTTAATAACCCGGGCCCGCCTCTGAAGTGAGTGAGAGAGCGACGCCACACTCGCCGACTAAGTGAGTTAGCTTAATTTAACGGATGTTCATTACTAAAGTGAGTTAGCAACCATTTCGCTGGATAAAGTGCGCGTTAGTGACGAATTGCTCGACGATTAGGGCGAAGTTAGGGGACGACCCAAATGCCACTAAAGTGAGTTAGTCACAAATGGACACTCGCCGCTAAAGTGAATTAGTAATAATTCCGCTCATCGCTAAATTGAGTTAGCGACGACTTGTTCACAACAAATTAAGTTATCGAATTAAAAAATGACCCGCTCGTGCTAAACTCGAGTGTTTACGCCCGCTCGTCACTTAAGTGAGTGTGCGCTAATTTATCTGCTCTTCGCTAAAAAGTGAGTTAGAGACGACTCAGTTCGACACTAAAGTGAGTTAGCAATTAACGGACATTAGTTGCTAAAATTAATTGGTATTGACTCAGTTCATCGCAGAAGTCAGTAAGCCGGCGTGTAGTTAAAGTGAGTTGTCTGCGAACGGATTTTCATCCCTAAAGTGAGTTAGTGACGACCTCGCTCGTCGCTGAAGTGAGTTAGCGATGTCTCCATTCGCGGTTTAAAGAGAGTTAGCTACATCTCCATTCGCCGCTAAAGTGTAAGCAATGATTCCATTCGCCTCTAAAGTGAGTAAGTCACTAATGGACACTAAACTAAACTGAGTTAGAAATGACTCCAGTTCATCGCTAAAGTGAGTTAGCATCGACTCCATTCATCGCTAAAGAGAGTTAGCTTACAACAGACGCTCAGAATTAAAGTGAATAACAAACGACTAAGCTTGTCACTAAAGTGAGAGTAAGCTTACCACTCCGCGCTCGTCGCAAAAGTGAGTGTTTACCGACTCCATTTTCCTGAGTTGATGACCTAATGGATGTTCATCGGTAAAGTAAGTTACTAATGACCTCGCTCGCCGTTAAGTTAGTTAGCGATGAACTGACGCTTTCCCCTAAGGTGAGAAATCGACGACCGCTCGCGAGCTATAGTGAGAGTAAGTTTATTGAACTCCGCTCGCCGCTAAAGTGAGTGTTTACTTAATTCAATTTTCCTGAGTTGACGAATTTAATGGATGTTCATCGGTAAAGTGAGCAGGTGATGACTCTGTTCGCCGCTAAATTTATTTAGATGAATGGACATTTCTCCCTAAAGTGAGAAATTGTCGACTTCGTCAGCAGCCAAAGTGAGTTACCAACTAACAAACGCTATCGCCAAAGGGAGTTAGCAACGACGATTCTGTCATAAGCGAAGTTAGCAACAACCCGCTTGTCGCTAGAGTGAGTTGGCGACCCACCGGGCGCTTGTCGCTAAAGTGAGTTAGTGACGACTCCACCGTTGTTACGCGATGAAGGACGACCGGCGCCGTCGCTAAAGTGAGTTATATGGGTGAACGGACGCTCGTCGCTAAAGGGAATTAGTAATGAATCCATTTGTCGCTAAAGTGAGTAAGTTTACCCACTCTGCTTTGTCATTTAAGTGAGTTAGCGACAACCCGCTTATGTGAGTAAGAGACATACGGACATTGGTCGCTAAAATTAATTAGCATTTTCCCCATCGCCGCTAAAGTCGGGCGTTAACGACTTATTCGCCGCTAACCAATGCACTCCATTCGCTGTTAAGGTGAGTTATTGATGCACGGATGTTCATCGCTAAAGAAAGTTAGAGATCTACTGTTCGCCACTAAAGTGAGGTAGCCAACTAACTTTGTTTTGTTGACTTGAGTTAGCGACGCACTCGCTCGCCGCTTAAATTGTGTAAACGACGACCCTTTTCGGGCAACCAAAGTGAGTTAGCCACTCAATTGACACTCGCTGTTAAACCGGTAGCAATGGCTCCGCTGGTTGCTAAAGGCGATGCAACGACGACGCCGCTTAAAGTGACTAAGCCGGTTTAACTCCGTCCGCCACCGAAGCGAGTTAGAGATCGACGACACTGCCGCCTAAAATGAATTAGCTTACAAACGATGTTCATTACTAAAGTGAGTTAGCAACGATTTCGCTTCGGATAAAGTGGGTTAGTGACAACTCCGCTCGAACGATAGCGAAGTTAGGGACGATTCAGCCACCAAAAGTGAGTTAGTCACAAATGGACACTGCCGCTAAAGTGAATTAGTAATAATCTCGCTCATCTCTAAATTGAGTTAGTGACGCACTCTGTTCACAACAAATTAAGTTATCGACGAAAAATGACTCCGCTTTCGCTAAACCTGAGTAAGCGACGCCTCCGTCAATATTAAGTGCTAGTGACCTAACGCATCACTCAACCCTAAAGTGAATAAGCAATGTCTCCGCTCGACGCTAAAGTGAGTGTGCTTAATTTAACTGCTCGGGTTAAAAGTGAGTTAGAGATGACTGGCCCCCGACACTAAAGTGGGTTAGCCGGCGAACGGACATTTGTTGCTAAAATTAATTGGTATTGACTCGCCGCGAAAAGTCGGGGCTAATCCATGTAGTTAAAAGTGAAAGTTACCTGTGAACGGATGTTCATCCCTGGCGGAAAGCTAGTGACGACCGCTTGCCGCCGCAGAAGAGAGTTAGTTTACATAGACCTCGCTGCTAAAGTGGGTTAGCCACGCCCCCATTCACGCAAAGTGTGTAAGCAATAATTCCATTCTGCCTTAAAATTGCGAAGTCACCAATGGACACCCGCCACTAAACTGAGTTTGAAATGACTCAGTTCATCGCTAAAGTAAAGTTAGCAACTCCATTCATCGCTAAAGAGAGTTAGCTTAATTTAACAGACGCTCGAACTAAAGTGAATAACAAATCCACCGCTTATCGCTAAAGTGAGTGTAAGCCAACCAATTCGCTCTTTCGCAGAAAAGTGAGTGTTTAATTCCATTTTTCCTGAGTTGATGACAAATGGATGTTCATCGTAGTGAGCTAGTGATGACTGCTCATCGCTAAAGTTAGTTAGCGATGAAATGACGCTTTCTCCCTAAAGTGAGAAATCAATGACCGTCAAGAAATAGTGAGAGTGTTTATCTATCCATCGGCCGCTAAAGTGAGTGTTTAATTAAACTACTTTTTCCTGAGTGGGCACGGAATGGATGTTCATCGGGTAAAGTGAGCTAGTGATGACTTTGTTCGGCCGCAAAAGTTAGTTAGCCATGAATGGACGCCCCCTAAGTGAGAAATTGTCGACTCCATTCAAGAAGCAAACCGAAGTTACCAACCAACAGACGCTTATCGCCAAAGGAGTTAACAACGACCATTCGCCGCTATTAGTTAGGCAAATAACCCGCTTGTCGCTAGAGGAGTTAGCGACGATCATCGCTTGTCGGGCAGCTTAAGTTAGCTTAATTCCACTCCACCGTTGTTACGCATTTAGCTTACCACCGCGCCGCTAAAGTGAAAGTTATGGATGAATCCAACGCTCGTCGCTAAAGGAATTAGTAATGAACTGCCGCCGCTAAAGTGAGTAAGCCGATGACTCGCTTTTCATTAAAGAAGAAGGAAGAACCCGCTTATGTGAGTACGTACATAAACGACATTGGTCGCTAAAATTAATTAGCATTGACCCGCTCGTCACGCAAAGTCTGTTAGCATATGACTCTGTTCGGCGCTAACCACTCCCTCCATTCGCTGCTAACATGGTTATTGATGCACGGATGTTCATCGCTAAAGAGAGTTAGAGATCTTTAACTCGCTCATCTCTAAAGTGAGGTAGCGACAACTCCTTTTGTTTTGCTATTTGAGTTAGCGACCACCCCGCTCGGGTCGCTAAATTGTGTAAACGACGACCTTTTCGCCACTAAAGTGCGAGTTAGCCACTAATTGACACCGCTAAAAACCGACTAGCAATGGCCCGCGGTTGCCAGTAACGATGCACGACACGCCGCCAAAGTGACAAAGCCGAATAACCCCGGTCCGCCTCTGAAGTGAGAGAGCACGACACCATCGACTAAGTGAGTTAGCCATCTAACGGATGTTCATCACTAAAAGTGAAAGCAAACGCGTTCCATTTCGCAGGATAGCGCGTTAGTGACTAATTGCTCGACGATGGCGAAAGTTAGGACGACTCAAATACACTAAAGTGAAAGTTAGTCACAAATGGACACCTCGCCGCTAAAAGTGAATTAGTAATAATTCGCTCATCGCTAAATTGAGTTAGCGACGACTCTGTTCGGCCAACAAATGTTATCGACCTTAAAAAATGACCCGCTCGCCGCTAAACTGAGTAAGTTTAATGCCTCCGCGGTCACTTAAGTGAGTAAAAGAATTTATTCCGGGTTTAAAAAGTGAGTTAGAGACTCTCAGTTCGACACTCAAAGAGTTAAGCGAAGGACAATCTTGACATTAGTTGCTAAAAATTAATTGGTACACCCAGTTCATCGCAGTAAGTAAGCCGTTTTACGTGTAGTTAAAGTGAGTTGTCGGGTGAACGGATTTTCATCCCTAAAGTGAAAGTTAGTGACGACCCGTCACGCTGAAGTGAGTTGGGGCGATGTCTCCTTCAGGTCTAAAGAGAGTTAGCTACATCTCCATTCGCCGCTAAAGTGTGTAAGCAGTGATTCCATTCGCCTCTAAAGTGAGTAAGTCACTAATGGACACCGCCACTAAACCGAGTTAGAAAATGACTCAGTTCATCGCTAAAAGTGAGTTAGCATCGACCCATTCATCGCTAAAGAGAAGTTAGCTTAAACGCAACGTTCGTGAACTAAAGTGAATAACAAAACGACTCCGCCGCTTATCACCAAAGTGTAAGCGACGAATTGCTCACGCAGTGAAGTGTTTACCTAATCATTTTTCCTGAGTTGATGACGAATGGATGTTCATCGGTAAAGTATACTAATGATCTCGCTCGCCGCTAAAGTGCTAGTTAGCGATGAACTGACGCTTTCTCCCTAAGGTGAGAAATCGACGACCGCTTCGCAGCTATAGTGAGAGTAAGTTTAATAACTCCGCCGTCGCTAAAGTGGAGTAAGCGAATGACTCAATTTTCCTGAGCTGACTCTCCATCGGTGGATAAGTTCATCCAGAAGTGAAGGTGATGATCTCGCTCGGCCGCTAAAGTTATTTAGCGATGAATGGACATTTCCCCTAAAGTGAGAAATTGTCGAATTCGCCTCGCGAAAATGAGTTACCAACGAACGTATCGCTTATCGCCAAAGGGAGTTAGCAACCACTCCATTCGCCGCTAAAGCCGAAGTTAGCAACAACCCGCTTTGTCGCTAGAGTGAGTTTGCGACGCATCGCGCATCGCTAAAGTGAGTTAGTGACTCCAAGCCGTTCGCGATTTATAATGACGCATCGCCGGCCGCTAAAAGTGAGTTATGGCTGAACGGACGCTCGCCGCTAAAGGAATTAGTAATGAATCCATTTGTCGCTAAAGTGAGTGTCGACCCACTCGCTTTTGTCATTTAGCGGAGTTAGCGACAACCTTATGTGGAAAGAGACATACGTATTATTGGTCGCTAAAAATTAATTAGCATTGATCCATCGCCGCTTTAAAGTCAGTTAAGCACGACTTATTCGTCGCTAACCACCTACTCCATTCAAGGTTAAGGTGAGTTATTGATGTACCTGATGTTCATCGCCAAAGTGAGTTAGAGATCTAATCGCCGCTCACTAAAGCAGGTAGCGGCACAACTTCCTTTGTTTTGCTAATTTATAGCGACGCACTCGGTCGCCGCTAATTGTGTAAACGACGGCATTCTTCGCTACCAGCGAGTTAGCCATCACCGACACTTACATAAACCGGCAGCAAATGGGTCTTCGCTGGTTGCTAAAGCGCGATGCACCACGTCACGACGCCGCCAGCGACTAAGCCATTAACTCCGTCCGTCATCGAAGTGAGTTAGACGACGACACCGTCGTACTTAAATGAATTAGCTAATGCAACGGATGTTCATTACAAAAGCGCGAGTTACAACGCATTTTCGCTCGTGGATAAAGCGGGTTAGTGACAACTCGCCCAAGACGACAGGGCGAAGTTAGGACGACCATACCGCCACTAAAGTGAAAGAAGTCACAAAATGGGACACTCACGCAAAGCGAACAGTAATAATACCCGCTTCATCTCTAAATTGAGTTAGCGACGACTCTGTTCGGCCAACAAATTAAGTTATCGACGAAAATGACCCGCTCGGCCGCTAAACTAGTACACGCTCCGGTTTGCCACTTGGGCGCGCTAGTGACGGCCTTATCACTCAACGCTTAAAGTGAATAAGTAATGCCCGCTCTAATTTAAAGTGAGTGTTAATTTGACCCGTCTTTAGTTAAAAAGTGAGCAGAGATGACTCAGCTCACACTAAAGTGGGGTTAGCCATGAACGACAAGCAAATGACTGGTATTGACCCAGTTCTAAAGTCAGTTAACTTATGTGCAGTTGGGAAGCAGAGTTACCGTGAACGATGTTCATCCCTGAAGAGTTAGTGACGACTGTCATTGCAGAAGAGAAGTTAGCCATTAAGATTCCTTTCGCTGTTAAAGTGGGTTAGCCACGCCCCATTACCCGTCGCTAAAGTGTAAGCGTCAATTCCATCTCGGCTTCTAAATTGCAGGTCACCAATGACACCAACCGAACTGAGCTAGAAACACCGCCTCATCGCTAAAGTGAGTTAGCCGACTCCATTCATCGCTAAAGAGAGTTAGCTTACTTACGCAGACGCTCGTAACTAAAGTGAATAACAAACCACTGGGCGATCGCTAAAGTGAGTGTGTTTATCACCCGCTCGTCGCCGTGAAGTGAGTGTTTACGACTCCATTTTCCCAGCGAGATGACAAATGGATGTTCATCTGCAAAGTGAGTTAGTGATGACTGCTCATCGCTAAAGTTAGTTAGCGATGAACTGACGCTTCTCCCAAAGTGAGAAATCGACCACTCGCTCGCGAGCTATAGGTGAGAGTAAGCGACGACTGGCTCGCCGCTAAAAGTGAGTAAGTTTATTTAATTAAATTTCTCTCTGAGTTGACGCACCTAATGGATGTTCATCGGTAAAGTGAGCAGATGACTTGTTCGTCGCTAAAGTTAGTTAGCGATGAATGGACGCTTTCTCCTTTAAGTGAGAAATTGTCGACTCCATTCGCAGCTAAAGTGAGTTACCAACGAACAGACGTTATCGCCAAAGGGAGTTAGCAACGACTCATTCGTCGCTTAAGCGAGTTAGCAACAACCCGCTTTGTCGCTAGAGTGAGTTGAGCGACGACCGGCGCTTGTCGCCAAAGCCAGCAGCCACGACCCACTCGCTGTTAATGTTTATTTAGCGACGACCGCGCCGCCGCTAAAGTGAGTTATGGATGAACGAACGCTCGTCGCAAAGGGAATTAGTAATGAACTGCTCGTCGCTAAAGTGAGTAAGTTTATGACTTATTTTTCATTAAAGTGAGTTAGCCGATAACTCCCTTTAGGTGAGTGTTTACATACGGACATTGGTCGCTAAAATTAATTAGCATTGACTCGCTCTCACGCTAAAAGTCAAGTTAGCCGCATGACTTGTTCGCCGCTAACCACCTAATCCATCTCAAGGTTAACATGGGTTATTGATGTACGGATGTTCATCGCTAAAGAGAGTTAGAGACGCACTCGCTCATCTCTAAAAGTGAGGTAGCCACAACCTCTTTGTTTTGTTAATTTGAGTACAGCGACGACCCCGCTCGGCCGCTAAATTGTGTGTAAACGACGACTTTTCCACTAAAGTGAGTTAGCCACCAATTGACACTCGCTGTTAAACCGACTAGCAATGGCTCCGGGTTGCTGTGCGCGATGCAACGACGCCGACGACGCCGCTAGTGACAAAGCGACAACCCTATCCGCCTCTGAAGTGTGAGAGAGCCGACGCACACACCGTCGACCAGCAGGAGCTAGCTTAATTAACGGATGTTCATCATCACTCAAGTGAGTTAGCAAACGCATTTCAAGGTGGATAAAGTGGGTTAGTGACTAATTACCGACGATGGGCGAAGTTAGGGACGACTACCGTCACCAAAGTGAGTTAGTCACAAATGGACACCGGGCTTAAAGTAAATTAGTAATAATCTCGCTCATCGCGAAATTGAGTTAGCGACGATTTGTTCGCCAACAAATTTTGCTATCGACAAAAATGGGACTCGCCGCTGCTAAATCAACCTCGAGTACGCGACGCCCGCTCGGCCACTTAAGTGAGTTAGTGACTTACGCACACTCAACGCTTAAAAGTGAATAAGTGAATGTCCGGTTTCACGCTTAAAGTGAGTAGCGACGACCTCGCTCTCTTCGCTAAAAAGTGAGTTAGTGACTTACTCAGTTTGACACTAAAGTGAGTTAGCGACACAACGGACATTAGTTGCTAAAATTAATTGGTAGACTGAGTTCACCGCAGAAGCCGAAGCCATGTGTAGTTAAAGTGGAGTTGTTCGGTGAACTTGATTTTCATCCCTAAAGTGAGTTAGTGACGACCGCTCGCCGCTGGAAGTGAGTTAGCTGAATGTCTCCTCTTTCGGTTCAAAGAGAGTTAGCGCTACATCCCCATCTGCCGCTAAAGTGTGTGCAATGATTCCATTCGCTCTAAAGTGAGTAAGTCACTAATGGACACCCGGCCAACTAAACTGAGTTAGAAATGACCTCAGCTCATCGCTAAAGTGAGTTAGCGACTCCACATTCATCGCTAAAGAGATAGCGACGCAACACGCTCGTAACTAAAGGTGAATAACAAACGACTCGCGCTATATCGCCAGTAAGCGAGAGCGGGCAACGACCGGGCTCGTCGCGAAAAGCGAGCAAGCCGACGCACTACTTTGTAGCTGATGACGCAATGGATGTTCATCTGCAGCGTAAGTTACAATGACTACTACGCGCTAAAGTTAGTTAGCCATATCCCGACGCTTCCCTAAGGTGAGAAATCGACGCACTGCTCGCAGCTTAGTGAGAGTGTTTACCAATTTCGCCTCGGCCCCTAAAGTGAGGCAACACCACTACCTTCCCGATACACACTTCATATTCATCCGCAGTGCGAGCAGGTGATGACTGCTCACGCTAAAGCATTAGCGATGAATGAAGCCATTTCTCCCGTGCGAGAAATTGTGTCGATCTGCCCGCAGCCAAAGAGTTACCATCCAACAGGACGCTTTTTTACATTTTAAAGCGTAGAGTTAGCAACGATCTTTATCCACGCTAAAGCCGGAAGCCAGCAACAACTCCGCCATCGCGATAGAGTTAGCGACGACCAAGGCTTGTCGCTAAAGCCATAGCTTATCACTCCACTGTTACGCGACGTTAGCTTAATGAATCGCTGCCGTCAGCTAAAGTGAGTTATGGCCGAAGGACGCTCGCCGCCAAAGGCCGGAATTAGTAATGAACCGCTTGTCGCCAAAGTGAAAGCACACCGCTTGTCATTTAAGTGAGCAGCTTGGCCAACCCGCTTTGCGTGAGCAAGAGCATTACAACGACATTGGTCGCTAAAATTACCAGTATTGACCGCATCGTCGCTAAAGTCAGTTAGCAATGACTTATCTGCCGCTTTTGTCCTCACGCACTCATCTGCTGCTACCGGTGAGTTATTGATGCACCTGATGTTCGTTAAAGTGAGTTAGAGACGACTCGCTCGGCCACTAAAGTGAGGTAGCTTACTAACCCTTTTGTTTTGTTAATTTGAGTTAGCCGACCACCCCGCTCGTCACGAAATTGTGTAAAACGACACTTTTCGGCCAAAGCAAAGTGAGTTACCACCAATTGACACTCGCTAAACCGACTAGCAATGGCCCGCTGGTTGCCAAAAGATGCATGCATCGACGCCGACGCTAAAGCGACTGCCGAATAACTCCGTCCGGCCGAAGTGAAAGCAGAGATCGACGCGACACCGCCGCCTAAATGACCAGGGCTAGCGACGAACGGATGTTCATTAAAGGAAAGAGCAACGATTTCGCTCGCGGATAAAGTGGGTTAGTGACAACTCCGCCTCGAACACAGCGAAGTTAGGAGGACTCCAGCTCACTAAAGTGAGTTAGTCACAAAATGGACACTGTCACGCTATAAAGTGAATTAGCACACCCGCTCATCTCTAAATTGAGCATGAATTTAATCGTCTGGCACAACAAATTGCTATCGAAAAATGACTGCCGTCGCTAAACCGGTGCAGTTTAATGCGCCGCTCGCTGATTTAAGTGCGTTAGTGATTTAACCGACACCTAACGCCAAGCGAATAAGCAATGTCTCCTCGCTCGACGCCAAAAGTGAGGTAGCGATTTAATTCGCCTCGGGTTAAAAGTGAGTTAGAGATCGACCAGTTCGACACTAAAGTGGGTTGGCCGATGAACGACATTTGTTGCTAAAAATTAATTGGTATTGACTCAGTTCTTCGCAAAAGTCAGTTAACGATGTGTAGTTAAAGTGAGTTACCGGTGAACGGATGTTCATCCCTGAAGTAGCAGGACGACCCGCTCGTCAAAAGAAGAGAGAGCATTACATCTTCGCTACAAAGTGGGTTAGCCACATCCCTATTCGCCGCTAAAGTGTGTAATTCCATTCGGTTCTAAACGCGAATACTAATGGACAATCGCCACTAAACTGAGTTGTGAAATGACCTCAGTTCATCGCTAAAGGAGTTAGGCCGAATTCATTCATCGCTAAGAGAGTTAGCGAATTTAACAGACGTCAGAATTCAAAGTGAATAACAAACTAATTCGTCGCTAAAGTGAGTGTAAGTTTACTTCCACTGCCCGTCAGCAGAAGTGAGTAAGCTGCACGCACCCATTTTCCCGAGTTGATGACAGCCAAATGATGTTCATCGCAAAGTGAGCTAGTGATGACTCGCCTATCGCTAAAGTTAGTTATTAGCGATGACCACGCTTCCACGTGGAGAAATCGACGCACCTCGCTCGCGAGCTTACAGGAGAGTAAGCGACGATCGCTCGCCGCCAGCGAGTAAGCGTCAATTTTTCCCGGGAGTTGACGCACGCACGATGTTCATCGCCAAGAAGTGAGCTAGTGATGACCTTTGTTCGTCGCCAAAGTTAACAGTACGGTTTTGTTCCACTTTCTCCCTGGCGAGAAATTCGTCGCACTCCACTGCAGCCAGCATGAGTTACCAACCAACGCACGCTTATCACGGCGTGAGCAAGCAACGACCTTATCTGCCGCTTAAGCGAAGCTAGCAAACAACTCCTGCTTGTCGCCAGAGGAGTTAGCCATTCCACTGCGCTTGTCGCTGCTGCCAGCTTACCACTCCACCGCTGTTAATGCGATTAATGACGACCGCCACGCTAAAGTGAGTTATGGAGAAATCCAACGTGCTCGCCGCTAAAGGAATTGGTAATGAACTGGGCTCGCGAAAGTGTTTGGCGACTCGCTTTTCAATAAAGTGAGCACAATGGGCATAACTCCAGCGAGTGTGAGTAGTTTACATACCCATTACTGGTCGCTAAATTAATTAGCATTGACCAGTTTGCCGCTAAAGTCGGCATGAGGACTCGCTCGTCGCCAACCACCACTCATATCTGCTAAGTTAACGGTTATTGATGTAATGCATGTTCATCGCTAAAGAGAGTTAGAGATGACCGCTCATCTCTAAAGTGAGGTAGCGATACAACTCTTTGTTTTGTTAATTTGAGTTAGCAACGCAATCTCGCTCACGCCGCTAAACAAACGACGCACTCGGCCACCAAAGGAGTTAGCCACTGAATTGACACTCCATTGCCAAACCGAATAGCAATAATTCACAGAGTTGCCAGCGCGCGATGCAATCCATCACCGACGCCTTGTAAGTGACAGCTTACACAACCCGGTCCGCTCGGCGAGTTAGAGAGTTTAATGACACCTCGGCCGAGACTAAGTGAGAGTTGTATTTAATTTAACCGTTCATCACTTCAGCGAGTTAGCAACGATTGCTAGGTGGATAAAGTGGGTTGAAAGTGACTAATTCTGCTCGATCATTAGGCGAAATAGATGACTACCGCCACTAAAGCAGAGTTAGTCACAAATGGACACTCGTCGCTAAAGTGAATTAGTAATAATCCGCTCACGCAACAACTGGAGTTAGCTGTACCCACTGCCTCGCCAACAAATTGCTTATCGGCCTAAAAATGACTGCCGCTGCTGAAACTGAGTACGCACGTTCGTCACTTAAGCGAGTTAGCGATCTAACGCGACACCAAACGCCATAGCGAATAAAGAATGTCTGGCGTCGACGCCAAAGTGAGTGAGCGTGATTCGCTCTTAAAAAAAAGTGAGTTAGAGACTCACTCGTTCGGCCACGGTGAGTTAGCGGATTAACGGACATTAGTTGCTAAAATTAATTGGTATTGACTCGGGCCATCGCGAGAAGAAGTCAGTGTTTATGTGTAGTTAAAGTGAGTTGTTCGCGGAACGGATTTTCATCCCAGTGAAAGTTAGTGACTACTCCGCTCGTCAGCGAAGCGAGCTAATGGCGTCTCCTTTCGCGGTTCAAAGAGAGTTAGCTACATCCCCATTCGCCGCTAGCGGTAAGACGATTCCATTCCTGCCTTTAAAGTGAGTAAGTCACTAATGGGACACCTCGCCACTAAACTGGAGTTAGAAATGACTCACCATCGCTAAAGTGAGTTAGTATCGATCATTCATCGCTAAAGAGATAGCTTACCTAACAGAGACGCTCGTGAATCAATAAAGCGAACAACAACCATCCGCTTATCACTAAAGTGAGAGTAAGCTTATCAATTCCGCCTTCGTCAGTGAGTGTTTACTTAATTCCATTTTCCGAAAGTTGATGACGAATGGATGTTCATCGGTAAAGGTTACTAATGACCTCGTCGTCAGCAGTTAGTTAGCGATGAATCGGCAAGCCTTAAGGTGAGAAATCGACACTCCGCCAAGAAAGAAGAAGAGACAAGTTTAATTAATTGCTCGGTCTCTAAAGTGAGGTTTACTCACTAATTTTCCTGAGTTGACGACCTAATGGATGTTCATATCGCAAAGGAAAGCGTGATGACTCTGTTCGTCACAAAGTTATTTAGAATGATGAATGGACATTTCTCCCCAAAGCGAGAAATTGTTTTAATTCACTGCAATTTAAAGTGAGTTACCAACGACATTTATCGCCAAAGGAAAGGGCAATCTACTCCATTCGCCGCCATTTAAAGTTAGCAACAACCCGCTTGTCGCCAGAGCGAATAATATTCCTGCCTATGCCGCGAAGCGAAGGGCGACGATCACCAAGTTGTTATCGCGATTAATACTCCACTCACACGCAAAGTGAGTTATGATGAAACTAACGTTTGCCGCAGCGAATTAGTACGAACTGGTTTGCCGCCAAAGCGTTAAGACTTGCCTATTAAAGGAGTTAGCGACAAATTCGACATGTGAGGTTTACATTGCCGCAACACTAGCATCGACCGCTTGTCGCTAAAATAAGCAGCGGCTTTACCTCGTTTCGCTAAGCATCGACGCATTTGCTGCTAATGGGTTATTGATACATGTACGATGTTCATCGCTAAAGAGAAAGGAGAGATCACCGCTTCCATCTCTAAAAGTGAGGTAGCTGCATAACTCTTTTGTTTTCATGAGTAGCGTTTACTTCCACCTCGCCGTTTACAATTGTGTGTAAACGACGACCTGCCACCAAAGTGAGTTAGCCACTAATTGACACCGCTAAACCGACTAGCAATGGCTCAAGCGGTTGCCAAAGTGCGATGCAACGACGCCGACGCGAAGTGACCGTTTACACCCGGCCCGGCCACTGAAGTGATAGAGATCACGACACCTCGACCATAAGTTAGCTGCATTTAACGGATGTTCATCAGTGAGTTAGCGCATTTTGCTGTGGATAAAGCGGGTTAAAGTGACTCCACTGCCCCACTCCATGTAAGGAAAGTTAGGATTTATCTACTGCCACTAAAGCAGAGTTAGTCACAAACGACACCGCCGCTAAAGTGATTTAGTATTAACTGCCTTTACGCAATTGAGTTAGCGACGCACTGTCACAACAAATTAAGTTATCGATGAAAATGACTCGCCTGGGCCGCGAATCAGTAAAGCGATTGCCTCCTCGCTTCGGCCACTCTAAGTGAGTTAGTTGATCTAACCATCACCAACGCCAAAGTGAATAAGGAATGCTCTGCGCTCTTTTGGCGAGTAAAGCGACATTCCGCTCTTTCAAGTAAAAAGTGAAAGTTAGAGACGACCGTCGATACCTAAAGAGTAACATTAACGGACATTAGTTAAGAAGCAAAATAATTGGTATTGACTCAGTTCATCGCAGGAAGGCCAGTAAGCGATGTGTAGTTAAAGTGAGTTGTCGGGTGAACGGATTTTCATCCCAACTGAGTTAGTGACGCATCTTCGCTTCACGCTGAAGTGAGTTAGCGGCGTCTCCTTTCGTGTTCAAAGAGTATTAGCTACATCCCCATTCGCTAAAGTGCGTAAGCAATGATTCCATTCGCCTCTAAAGTGAGGTCACTAATGGACACCCGCCAATTAAACCAGCTAGAAATGACTCCAGTTCACCTGAAAGAAGCATCTAATTCATCTACGCTAAAGAGATAGCCACCCAACGTGACGCTCGTGACAAAAGAATAACAAACGACTGGCTTTGTCACTGTGCGAGGTTGACGACTGGCTTCGCTTCAGCAGAGTGTTTAATTTACCCATTTTCCCCTGAGTTGATGACCTAATGGATGCCCCTACCGTAAAGTAAGCTACCAATGACCAAGCTATGAAGTTAGTTAGCGATGAACTGGACGCTTCTCCCTAAGGTGAGAAATCGACGCACTCGCTCGCGAAAGCAGAGTGAGAGTAAGCGACGACCGCTCTCGTTCCTAAAGCGAGTAAGTTTATCAATTGGTTCTTTCCGAATATTTATTTAATGATGTTCATCGTAAAGTGAGCAGGTGATGACTGCTCGTCGCTAAAGTTATTTACGATGACGGACATTTCTCCCAAAGTGAGAAATTATCGCATCCGTCAGCAGCTGTGCGAGTTACCAACGTAACAGACGCTTTATCGCCAGCGAGGAGTTGTGGCAACGACTCCATCTACGCGAAGCGAAGTTAGCAACAACCTTGTCGCTAGAGGAGTTTGCTAATTTACCGCGCTTGTCGCCAAAGTGAGTTAGTGACGAATTCAATTCAAGAAAGACGCGATGATGCACGACCGCGCCGGCCGCTAAAGCGAAAGTTATGGCCGAAGGACGCTCGCCGCTAAAGGAACAGTAATGAATCCGCTTGTCGCTAAAGTGAGTGTTTACCTAATTTTGTTGTATTTAAGGTAAGCAATGCATAACCCGCCATGCGAGCAAGAGACATAATGACATTGGTCGCTAAAATTAATTATTAGCATCGACAATCATCGCCTGAAGTCAGTTAGCAATGGACTCTATTCGCCGCCAACCACCATCTATACCGCTGCAGCGTGAGTTATTGATGCAATGGATGCTCACCGCTAAAGTGAGTTAGAGATCTAATTCTCGCTCATTACCAAAGTAGCGAAGCAACTCTTTGTTTCGTTAATTGAGTTAGTAATGACCCGCTACGCAATTGTGTAAACGACGCACTTTTCGCCACTAAAGTGAGCTAGCCACCACCGACACTGCTAAACCGACCAGCAATGGCTTCGTTGGCCGCTGCGCGCATGCACCCACGCCGACGCCGCCAGTGATTAAAGCTAATAAAATTCCCGGCCCCGCCTTCAAGAGTTAGAGAGATAATTTAATACCGTCGATCATAGAGTTAGCGACGAACGGATGTTCATCACTAAAGTGGTTAGCAACGATTTCTGCTTGTGGATAAAGTGGGTTAGACGACTCGTCATGACGATTAAGGAAGAGACTACCTACCGCCACCAAAGTGAGTTAGTCACAAATGGACACCGTCGCTAAAAGTGAATTAGGTAATAATCTGCCTATCATAAATTGAGTTAGTTTAATACTGCTTCACAACAAATTCAGGTTATCGAATGCAAAATGACTCCGCTTGGCCGCTAAACTGGTAAGCGACGCTTCCGCCATACTTAAGTGAGTTAGTGACGAACGACACTCAACGCTAAAGTGAAGGAGAATAAGCCCGCTCGTAATTTTTGGCGAGTGTGCCGACGCATTCCGCTCTAAAAGTGAGTTAGAGACGACTGCTCGGAATACCTGCGCGAGTTAGCTTAATAACGACATTAGTTGCCAAAATTTAATTGTATTGACTCGCTCATCGCCAGGTCAGTAAGCCGGCGTGTAGTTAAAGTGAGTTGTCGTGGTGAACGGATTTTCATCCCTAGTGAGTTAGTGACACCGCTCGTCGCTGAAGTGAGTTAGCCATGTCTCCTTTCGTTCAAAGCAGCCAGCGCACTTCATTCGGCCGCTAAAGGTGTAAGCAATGATTCCATTCGCCTTCAAAGTGAGCAAGTCACTAATGGACACCATTACCAAACTGATGAAACACTCCGTACCATCGCTAAAGTGAGTTAGCATCGCATCTATTCATCGCAAGAGAGTGAAGGACGAACAGACGTCAGAATCGAAGAATAACAAATCCAATTCGCTTGTCACCAAGTGAGTAGTTTGACGTAACGTCATTTTAAAAGTGAGTAAAGTTTACGAATTCCATTTTCCTGTTGATGATCTAATGGATGTCTAATCGCAAAGTAAGCTACTAATGACTCGCCGTCGCTAAAGGTTAGTTTGTTGAACTGGACTTTCTCCCTCAAGGTGAAACGACTACCCGTTTTGTTTAGAGGAGAGTAGTTTAATTATCCGCTCGGCCCAAAGTGAAAAGTTTACCACCAATTTTCTGAGTTGATCTATCGCACGGATGTTCATCGGTAAAGAGAGCAGGTGACATTCCGCTCGGCCGCTAAAGTTATTAGCGATGAATGACATTTCTCCCCAGTGCGAGAAATTGTCGACCGCCTCGCAGCCAAAGTGAAGCTGCCTGTTCAATGTACGCTATCGCCAGCGGGGAGTTGAAGGCAACGACTCATTCGGCTTCAGTTGTGAAGTTAGCAACAACCTGCCGTCGCTAGAGGAGTTTGCAATTTAATCGCTGGGCGGTCGCTAAAGTGAGTTAGCGACCACTCCACCGCTGTTGGTTGCGATTACAAGCACGACCGCTACTGGGCCGCGCTAAAGTGAGTTATGGCTGAAGGGACGTTTGCCGCTAAAGGAATTAGTAATGAACTGCTTTGTCGCTAGCGAGTAAGCGACACTGGTTATTACGGCGGTGTTAGCCATAACTCCGCGCTGTGAGTAAGAGACATAAATGATTACTGGTCGCCAAAATTAATTCAGCATTGACACCGCATCGCCGCGAAGTCAGTTAGCAATGACTCATTCTGCCGCTAACCACGACCGCATTCAAGCAGCAGATATTGATGTAATGATGTTCATCGCCAAAAGTGAGTTAGAGACGACTCGCCTTCGGGTCACCAAAGCTGGAGGTAGCTTACAACTCCTTTTGTTTTGCTAATTTGAGTGAAGGACGACCCCGCTCAGTCGCTAAATTGTGTAAACGACTCCCTTTCGCTGCTTCAAAGTGAGTTAGTCACCAATTATTACTGGCAACCGACTAGCAATTGCTTCTTCTGCTGGTTGTGTTAAAGGCGCATGCAACGCACGCCGACGTTTAAAGTGACAGCCATTAACCCGCCCCGCCTCTCAAGTGAGTTAGAGAGCGACGCACACCGCCGACTAAGTGAGTAGCGGCCTAACGGATGTTCATCACCAGCATAGCAACGCATTTCGCAGGATAAAGTGGGTTAGCGACTAATTCGCCGCCACGATTAGGGTTGTTTACCCCAGCCGCTGGCCAAAGTGAGTTAGTCACAACGGATACTCGCTAAAGTAATTAGTAATAATCTCGCCTGACGCGAATTGAGTTAGCGACACCGTTCACAAATTGCTATCGACGAAAAATGACCTCGCTCGCTGCTAAACCGAGTAAGCGACGCTCCGCTCGGCCACTTTGGCGAGCGGCGACTAACGCACATCAAACGCCAAAGTGAATAAAGAATGTCTGTGTCGACGCTAAAGTGAGTGCGCGATTCGCTCTTCGCGGGTGGCGAGCAGACGACTCAGTTCGGTTAATTAAAGTGAAAGCGACATTAACGACATTGCTGCTGCGAATTGGTATTGACTCAGCTTCAAGCCGCAAGCCATGTGTAAAGTTAAAGTGAGTTGTCGGTGAACCGATTTTCATCCCGGGGTGAGTTAGTGATCACTCCGCTCGCCGCGAGTTTAGCTTTATGTCTCTCAGTCTAAAGAGAGCATACATCCCCATTCGGCCGCTTTTAAAGCGGGCATGATTCCATTCGCCTCAAAGTGAGTAAGTCACTACTGACACCACTACTAAACTGAGCTAGAAATGACTCGGCCATCAGCGCAAAGTGAAGTTAGCAAGCATCGCATCTATTCATCGCAAAGAGATACTTAACAAGACGTTGCAGAATTAAAGTGAATAAATAAACATTCGCTTGTCACCAAAGTGAGAGTAAGCTTAATTTAATTCTGGCTCGTCGCGAAAAGCGAGTAAAGTTTACCTACCTACTTTCCTGAGTTGATGAATAATGGATGTTCATCGGGTAAAGTAAGTTACTAATGACCTGCCTCGCCGCTAAAGTTAGTTAGCGATGAACCGCCCTTGGTTGCGAAATCGGTTTCACCCGTCGCAGCCAGTAGTGAGAGTAAGCTTAATTTAATTCGCTTCGCCCCAAAGTGAGTGTTTATTTACCCAATTTCTGAGTTGACCATCAATGGATGTTCATCGCGGTAAAGTGAGCAGGTGGATGATTCGCTCGGCCGCTAAAGAAGCGAAGGATGATCGACATTTCTCCCCAAAGCCGGCAGAAATTGTCGACTGGCCGCAGCAAAGTGAGTTACCAAATCCAACGACATTTATCGCCAAAGGAGTTAGCAAATCCACTCCATTCGCCGCCAGTTTGAAGCAGCAACTCATTGTCGCCAGAGTGAGAGTTAATACACTCATGCCTTTACGTTAAAGGAAGCAGCTTAATTTACCTTACCTGCTAGTTAATGCGACGAGAATGACGAGACCAGCCATATCGCGCTAAAGTGAGCGCTATGGATGAACCAACGCTCGCCGCCAGCGCCACAATGAACCTCTCCCACCGCCTCACAGGAAAGGCAAGCCTCGTTTCCACAAATATTAGCCATTAACCTCGATTATGTGAGTGTTTACACGCGACATTGGTCGCTAAAATTAATTAGCATTGACCCGTTTGCCTAAAGTCAAGCGATGACTGCCTCGCCGCTAAGCACCCACTCATCTCATATTAACGTGGTTATTGATGTAACGGGATGTTCATCGCTAAAGAGAGTTAGAGATCACCCCGCTCATCTCAAAAGTGGAGGTGAGCGACAACTCCTTTGTTTTTGTTTGAGTGCAAGGATGCACTGCCTGTTTAAATTCGTGTAACGACGCACTTTTCGTTACCAAAGTGAGTTAGCCACTAATTGACACTCTGCTAAGCAACCACTAGCAATGGTTCCGCGGCGTTGCGATGCAACGACGCCTGACGCGCTAGTGATTCGCCGCATTAACTCCGTCCGCCACCGGTAAGCTAGAGATCACTCTATCACCCTCGATTCAATAAGGTTAGCCACTCAACGGATGTTCATCACTAAAGTGAGTTAGCAACGATTTCGTTGTGGATAAAGTAAGTAGTGACGAATTGCCTCGGGATTATTAGGCTGGAAGTTAGAATACCCAGTCGCCACTAAAGTGAAGAATACAAATGGACACTCCGCCGCTAAAGTGATTTAGGTATTAATAATTCCGTCATCTAAATTGAGTTAGCTTAATTCACTCTGTTCGCCAACAAATTAAGTTATCGATGAAAAAATGACTCGCTTCGCTAAACTCAGCAATGACGCTCCGTCATTACTTAAGTGAGTTAGCACTAAATCCACACCAACGCCAAAGTGAATAAGAACGCTCATGCCGGAGCCATGGAGTGCCACTATTCCGGCTCGCTAAAAAGTGAGCGAGACGACTCTGTTCAAGACACCAAAGTGAGTTAGTTTATTAACCTTAATATTTGGTTGCTAAAATTCACTGGTATTGACTTCCAGCCTATCGCGAAGCCAGTGTTGAGCAAGCAGCAGGCGTCGCACCATTTTCATCCCCAGTGAGAGTTAGTGACTAATTCGCTCGCCGCTTAGCGAGTTAGCTTATGTCTCCTTTCGCGGTTCAGAGTTAGCCACATCCCCATTCGCCGCTAGCGTGGTAAGCATAATGATTCCATTCGCTCTAAAGTGAGTGTCACCACGGATTGTTCCGCCACTAAACTGGAGTTAGAAATGACTCACCATCGCTAAAGTGAAAGTTAGCATCTAATTCATTCATCGCTAAAGAGAGTTAGCTTATCAACAGACGTTTCAGAATTGTGCGTGAATAACAAATCCACTCCCGCTTGTCATGTTTCAAAGTGAGAGCGACGATCGCGTCACGGCCGCAAAGCAGTAAGCCGACACCTATTTTCCCGGAAGTTGATGACGCTAATGGATGCTCATCAAAGTAAGTTATTACTAATGTGACTGCTCGCCGCTAAAGTGCCAGTTAGTTTACGAACCGACGCCTCGTAGTGAGAAATCACACTCGCTCAAGAAAGAGGAGAGTAATGATGCACCGTCAGTCCCTGGCAAAGTGAGTAAGCGAATACCACCTTTCTCCTGAGCTACTAATGGGATGTTCATCGCAAAAGTGAGCAGGTGATGACTCCGTCAATACGCTATAAAGTTATTTAGCTTACGAATGACATTTCTCCCATATGAGAATTAATGACCGCCTGCAAGCTCATAAAGAGTTACCAACGCACTAACGCTAAAGGAGTTAGCAACGACCCATCTCGTCATAAAGAAGAAAAGGCACAACTCCGCTATCGCTAGATGAGTTTTGGCGTAATTTAATGCTTTGGTTTTAAAGTGAAAGAAGATTTACCCACTCTCCACGCGATGACACCACGCGCTTGCCGCTTAAAGTGAGTTATACTGAAGGGACGCTCGCCGCGCAAAGGAATTAGTAATGAATCCGCTTGTCGCCAGTGGAGCAGCCAACATACCTCTGCTTATATCATTTGGCGGCGTGTTAGCCATAACCTGCTGGCGTGAGTAAGAGACATACCGACATTGGTCGCCAACACTCAGCATGACACCATCGCCGCCGAAGTCGTTAGCAATGACTCTATTCGTCGCTAAATCCGGTACGCACTCCATTCCTGCTAAGGTGAGTTATTGATGCATCGGATGTTCATCGGGCAAGTGAGTTAGAGACGCACTGGCCGTCACCAGCGAGGCAGCGACAACCCTTTGTTTGCTATCGATAGCGACGCACTCGCTCGCCGCCAACAGGGTAAATGATTTAATTCTTTCGCCACTAAAGTGAATAGCCACTGACACCGCCATAAACCGACTAGCAATGGCTTCGCTATTGCTAAAGTACAGATGCAACTAATGCCTGATCGCCGCGGTTACAGTTTATTAACACCTGGGCCTCACACGAAGTGAGTTAGAGATCGGTTTTATCAATTCTTTCGTCGCCGTTTAAATGAATTAGTGACGAACGGATGTTCATTACATTGAAGTGAGTTAGCACACACTGTCATGGATAAAGTGGGTTAGTGACGAATTGCCGACGACAGGGCGGAAGTTAGGACGACCCAGCCACCAAAGCAGAGTTAGTCACAAAATGGACACTCACGCTGTGCGAACAGGTAATAAATTCGCTCATCTCTAAATTGAGTTAGCGACGAACCGTTCGGCCAACAAATTAAGTTGTCGAGACGAAAATGACCCGCTCGGGCTGCTAAACTGGGTGCGTTTACATCTCCGTCAAACTGCGAGTTAGTGACAACGCGACACTCAATGCCAAAGTGAATAAGCAATGTCTCCGCTCGACTCAAAGTGAGGTGCTGTTTAATTCGCTCGCGTCACGCAGCAGTGAGTTAGAGATACTATATTCAGTTCATTGGCCACTAAAGCGAGTTAGCATGGCGAACTACATTAGGTGCTAAAAACTAATTGTATTGACTCGCCTTTCAAAGTCCGTTAGCCATGTGTAGTTAAAGTGAGTTTCCGGTGAACGGATGTTCATCCCGAAGTGAGTTAGTGACTTACTTCGCGTTCTCACTTCTCGCGAGTTAGCCAGAACGCCTCCTTTCATTCCAAAGTGAGTTGCGCTACATCCTCTCATTCGCTAAAGCGTGTAATCAATGATTCCATCTGGCTTCTAAAGCGAGTAAGTCACAATGGACAATCTCGGGCCACTCAAAACTGGAGTTAAATGACTCAGTTCATCGCTAAAGAGTTAGCTGCCGACATCATATTCATCGCTAAAGAGAGTTAGCCCATTTCCACCAGACGCTCGTGAATTAAAGTGACAACAAACGACTCGTTTTTCACTAAAGTAGAGAGTAAACGATTTTAATTGCTCAATATGAAAGGTGAGTGTTTATGACTCCATTTTCCTGAGTTGATGACCTAATGGATGTTCACGGTGGGTAAAGTGAGCTTACTGATGACTCGCTCGTCGCTAAAGTTAGTTAGCGATGAACTGACAAGCTTTCTCCCCAGCGGAGAAATCGACGACCACTTCGAGCTAAAGTGAGAGCGACACCGTCCGCCGCCAAGCAAAGCGAGGCTGACACTAATTTTTCTGAGTTGATCAATTAATGGATACGTTCATCGGCAAAGTGAGCAGGTGATGACTGTCAATACGCTAAAGCGAAGTTATGAATGACATTTCTCCCTAAAGTGAGAATTATACCACCCGCTGAAAGCAAAGTGAAAGCCACCAACGCAATCGTGACGCTTATCGCTGTATGGAGTTAGCAGTTCATTATCATTCGCCGCTAAAGCGAAGTTAGCAACAACCCGCTTTGTCGCTAGTGGGTGAGCCGCGACGACCGCGCTTTGTCGCTAAAGCGGTTACGCACGCACTCCACTCGCTATCAAGCATTTAGCTTATCACTGCGCCACGCTAAAGTGAGTTATGATGAACGGACGCCTCGCTAAAGGAATTATAATGAACTATATCGCCATAAAGTGAGTAAGCTTACCACTCGCTTGTCATTTAAGTGAGAAGACAACCCGTTGTGAGAAGAGACATACGACATTGGCCAAAATTAATATACGACCATCGCCGCTAAAGTCATCAGTCAGCAATGACTCTATTCCTCGCCTTTCAACCAGCCTAATCTATCGCTATCGAGTTATTGATGTACCTGGCGTTGTTCATCGCTAGCGAGTTGAGATCTATTCCGTCACTGTGCGCGAGGTAGCAACTCTTTCGTTTTGGTTAATTTGAGTTAGTTGACGCACCGCCGCTCGCCGCGAATTGTGTAACGACGCATCTTTTCGCCACGGTGCGGAGCCAGCCACTAATTGACACCGCTTTAAATCACTGGCGCAAAGGCCTGGTTGTTAGCGCATGCTAATACCTACGCCGTAAGCAGCGACAAAGCTTAATAACTCACCACAATCGAAGTGCGAGTTAGAGATCGACGCACACCGCCGGCGACAGCATGACGCACAACCTGAGGTTCGCTACTGTGCGAGCCAGCAACGGCTGTCAGATAAAGCGGGCGGTGACAACCCCGCGTCATTGCGACAGGCGAAGTCGTAGACCACCCAACAGGTCATTGCGCTTGTTAGTCACCAATGGACATCGCTAAAGTGAATTGCTGTAATTCCTTCCATCTAAATTGAGTTAGGGACCTAATTTTGTTCACGCACCAGTTCAGTTATTTCAACGCAGCGCCCGACCTCCGCCTCAGTTAAGGAAACCAGTGTTTACGTCGCCTCATTACTTAGCGCGATATAATTGCTGAACTACACCCCAATCTAAAGTGAACAGTTTTCATGTTCCCAGTTCGGCTTAGTGTATGATTTCACCTCGCTCGCGCCAGAGTCGGTAGAGACGCACTCAAGATAATAAAAGTGAGCTGAAGCCATGAACAGCACATTTGTTGCTAAAATTAATTGGTATTGACTCACCTTCATCTAAAAGCTCCGCAGTAGTTAGCGATATTCAGGAACTGATGACGTTCATCCCCAGTGAGCGGTGACGCATTAACGTCGTCGCTGAAGAAGCTTACGTTCCTGGTGTCCAGCGAGCAGCCAGCTGGCATCCCCACCGCCAGTGTAAGCAATGACCATCCGTCTTCGCGGTAAAGTGAGCGAAGTCAACACCGATACCTGGCGGTCACCAGCAAAACCCATATGTTCATCTGCGTTCATCGGCGCAAAGGAGTTAGCTGGCCGACCGCTCATCGCTAAAGAGAGTTAGCAATAACGCGATGCCTCAGAATAAGAGGAATTAACAAATCAATTGCTTACGCGCGAGAGGTTTTCACCGTTCATTGGCTTCGCCAAAGTGAGGCCACCATCCATTTCTCCCAGCGACTAAATTAATGGATTGCCCTACCCGGTAGCGGAGCTTAGTGATGATCCCGTCACGCAGCGCCAGTTAGCTGGGGCTGGTATGAATGAATTTTCTGCCTGTGCGAGAACAAATCATCACCACTGCCAAAGCGTTATCTGCTCACGCGAGTGTTTATCGACCTAATTCTTTTCCTGAGTTGGCTAATGAATGATGGCCCGATCGGTAGAGTCAGCACCTGTTCCGACTTAAAGTAAGTTAGCGAGCAGAATGGACGCTTCTCCCTAAAGAGAGAAATTGTCGACCGT
>JAINDJ010000129.1:0-59739 GCA_019845555.1 Aristolochia fimbriata | reverse complement strand
ATTGCTAACTCACTTTAGCGACGAACGACCGCTCATTGCTAACTCACTTTAGCTAATTTTAACGCACCGCTCATTGCTAACTCACTTTTTAACTTTTAATTTAACGAATCGCTCATTGCTAACTCACTTTAGCGACGAAACGACCGCTCATTGCTAACTCACTTTAGCGACGAAACGAAATCGCTCATTGCTCATTGCTTTAACTCACTTTTTGCTAACTCATTTTACTTAACCGCTCATTCATTGCTAACTCACTTTTAGCGACGAATCCACCGCTCATTGCTAACTCACTTTAGCGACAATTTAAAACCGCTCATTGCTAACTCACTTTAGCGACGAACCACCGCTCATTGCTAACTCACTTTTAGCGACGAACGACCGCTCATTGCTAACTCACTTTAGCTTACGAACGACCGCTCATTGCTAACTCACTTTAGCGACGACCGCTCATTGCTAACGACCGCTCATTGCTAACTCACTTTAGCTTAATTTAACCAATCGCTCATTGCTAACTCACTTTAGCGACGAACCAACGACCGCTCATTGCTAACTCACTTTAGCGACGAACCACCGCTCATTGCTAACTCACTTTAGCGACGAACGACCGCTCATTGCTAACTCACTTTAGCGAATTTAACCACCGCTCATTGCTAACTCACTTTAGCGAATTTAACGACCGCTCATTGCTAACTCACTTTAGCGACGAACCAATCGCTCATTGCTAACTCACTTTAGCGAATTTAACGACCGCTCATTGCTAACTCACTTTAGCGACGAACTCCACCGCTCATTGCTAACTCACTTTAGCTTAATTTAACGAATCGCTCATTGCTCACTTTTTAGCGAACTCACTTTGCTAAGCTTTAGCGACGAACGACCGCTCATTGCTAACTCACTTTAGCGACGAAACCACCGCTCATTGCTAACTCACTTTAGCGACGAAACGACCGCTCATTGCTAACTCACTTTAGCTTACGAAACCGACCGCGCTCATTGCTAACTCACTTTAGCGAATTTAACGAACCGCTCATTGCTAACTCACTTTAGCGAATTTAACCACCGCTCATTGCTAACTCACTTTTTAGCGACGAAAACGAATCGCTCATTGCTAACTCACTTTAGCGACGAACCACCGCTCATTGCTAACTCACTTTTAGCGACGAAACCACCGCTCATTGCTAACTCACTTTAGCGACGAACGACCGCTCATTGCTAACTCACTTTAGCGACGAACCACCGCTCATTTGCTAACTCACTTTAGCGACGAACCAATCGCTCATTGCTAACTCACTTTTAGCGACGAACGACCGCTCATTGCTAACTCACTTTAGCGACGAAACGACCGCTCATTGCTAACTCACTTTAGCGACGAACGACCGCTCATTGCTAACTCACTTTTAGCGAACGAAACGACCGCTCATTGCTAACTCACTTTAGCGACGAACGACCGCTCATTGCTAACTCACTTTTTAGCGACGAAAACAACACCGCTCATTGCTAACTCACTTTAGCGACGACGACCGCTCATTTGCTAACTCACTTTTTAGCGACGAACGAACCGCTCATTGCTAACTCACTTTAGCGACGAACGAATCGCTCATTGCTAACTCACTTTAGCGACGAACGACCGCTCATTGCTAACTCACTTTTAGCGAATTTAACGACCGCTCATTGCTAACTCACTTTAGCTTACGAACGACGCTCGCTGCATTGCTTTTAGCTTAACTCACTTTTGCTAACTTACTTTAACGAAACGACCGCTCATTGCTAACTCACTTTAGCGATTTAACGACCGCTCATTGCTAACTCACTTTTAGCGACGAACCACCGCTCATTGCTAACTCACTTTAGCTTACGAACGACCGCTCATTGCTAACTCACTTTTAGCGACGAAATCCCACCGCTCATTGCTAACTCACTTTAGCGAATTTAACCACCGCTCATTGCTAACTCACTTTAGCGACGAACGACCGCTCATTGCTAACTCACTTTTTAGCTTAATTTAACGACCGCTCATTGCTAACTCACTTTAGCGACGAACGACCGCTCATTGCTAACTCACTTTAGCTTAACGAACGACCGCTCATTGCTAACTCACTTTTTAGCGAATTTAACGACCGCTCATTGCTAACTCACTTTAGCGACGAAACCACCGCTCATTGCTAACTCACTTTTAGCGACGAACCACCGCTCATTGCTAACTCACTTTAGCTTAATTTAACGACCGCTCATTGCTAACTCACTTTTAGCTTAATTTAAACCACCGCTCATTGCTAACTCACTTTAGCTTATTTAACGACCGCTCATTGCTAACTCACTTTTAGCGACGAACCACCGCTCATTGCTAACTCACTTTTAGCGACGAACGACCGCTCATTGCTAACTCACTTTAGCGACGAACCAATCGCTCATTGCTAACTCACTTTTAGCTTAATTTAAATCCAATCGCTCATTGCTAACTCACTTTTTAGCGACGAAACCACCGCTCATTGCTAACTCACTTTTGCTAACTTACTTTAACGAAACGCTCATTGCTAACTCACTTTTAGCGACGAACCACCGCTCATTGCTAACTCACTTTAGCGACGAAACGAACCGCTCATTGCTAACTCACTTTAGCGAATTTAACGACCGCTCATTGCTAACTCACTTTAGCGACGAAACGACCACCGCTCATTGCTAACTCACTTTAGCGAATTAACGACCGCTTGCTAACTCAACTTTACTTTAGCGACGAAACCAATCGCTCATTGCTAACTCACTTTAGCTTACGAAACGACCGCTCATTGCTAACTCACTTTAGCGAATTTAACCACCGCTCATTGCTAACTCACTTTAGCGACGAACCAATCGCTCATTGCTAACTCACTTTAGCGACGAACGACCGCTCATTGCTAACTCACTTTTAGCGACGAAACCACCGCTCATTGCTAACTCACACTTTAGCTTAATTTAACGCTCATCGCTCATTGCTAACTCACTTTAGCGACGAATTTAACCAACCGCTCATTGCTAACTCACTTTAGCTTAATTTAAACGAATCGCTCATTGCTAACTCACTTTTAGCGACGAACCACCGCTCATTGCTAACTCACTTTTAGCGACGAACGACCGCTCATTGCTAACTCACTTTAGCGACGAAACGACCGCTCATTGCTAACTCACTTTAGCTTACGAACGAATCGCTCATTGCTAACTCACTTTAGCGAATTTTAACCACCGCTCATTGCTAACTCACTTTAGCGACGAAACGACCGCTCATTGCTAACTCACTTTAGCGACGAACGACCGCTCATTGCTAACTCACTTTTAGCGATTTAACGACCGCTCATTGCTAACTTGCACTCACTTTTAGCGACGAACGACCGCTCATTGCTAACTCACTTTAGCGACGAAAACACCGCTCATTGCTAACTCACTTTTAGCGACGAAACGACCGCTCATTGCTAACTCACTTTTAGCTTAATTTAACCACCGCTCATTGCTAACTCACTTTAGCGACGAACGACCGCTCATTGCTAACTCACTTTTAGCGACGAAACCGCCACCGCTCATTGCTAACTCACTTTTAACGACTTTAGCGAACGACCGCTCATTGCTAACTCACTTTTTTACGAACGACCGCTCATTGCTAACTCACTTTTTAGCGACGAAAATCCACCGCTCATTGCTAACTCACTTTAGCGACGAAACGACCGCTCATTGCTAACTCACTTTAGCTTAACGAACGACCGCTCATTGCTAACTCACTTTAGCGACGAAACCACCGCTCATTGCTAACTCACTTTAGCGACGAACGACCGCTCATTGCTAACTCACTTTAGCGACGAACGACCGCTCATTGCTAACTCACTTTAGCGACGAACCACCGCTCATTGCTCACTTTAGCACTTTAGCTCATTGCTAACTCACTTTAGCTTTATTTTAACGACCGCTCATTGCTAACTCACTTTAGCGAAAATAACGACGACCGCTCATTTGCTAACTCACTTTTAGCGACGAACCACCGCTCATTGCTAACTCACTTTAGCTTAATTTAACGACCGCTCATTGCTAACTCACTTTAGCTTAATTTAACGACCGCTCATTGCTAACTCACTTTAGCGACGAACGACCGCTCATTGCTAACTCACTTTTTAGCCGACGAAACCACCGCTCATTGCTAACTCACTTTAGCGACGAAAACGACCGCTCATTGCTAACTCACTTTAGCGAATTTAAACGACCGCTCATTGCTAACTCACTTTAGCGACGAAACCACCGCTCATTGCTAACTCACTTTAGCGAATTTAACGACCGCTCATTGCTAACTCACTTTAGCGACGAACGACCGCTTCATTGCTAACTCACTTTTTAGCGAATTTAACGACCGCTCATTGCTAACTCACTTTTAGCGACGAAACGACCGCTCATTGCTAACTCACTTTAGCGAATTTAACGACCGACCGCTCATTGCTAACTCACTTTTAGCGACGAACCACCGCTCATTGCTAACTCACTTTAGCGAATTTAACGACCGCTCATTGCTAACTCACTTTAGCGACGAACCACCGCTCATTGCTAACTCACTTTAGCTTAATTTAACGACCGCTCATTGCTAACTCACTTTAGCTTAACGAACGACCGCTCAACTGCTAACTCACGCTTTGCTAACTCACTTTTTAGCGAATTTAACGAATCGCTCATTGCTAACTCACTTTAGCGACGAAACCACCGCTCATTGCTAACTCACTTTTAGCGACGAACGACCGCTCATTGCTAACTCACTTTAGCGACGAACGACCGCTCATTGCTAACTCACTTTAGCTTTACGAACGACCGCTCATTGCTAACTCACTTTTTTTAGACGAAACCACCGCTCATTGCTAACTCACTTTAGCGAACGAAACGCACCGCTCATTGCTAACTCACTTTAGCTTTATTTAACGACCGCTCATTGCTAACTCACTTTAGCGACGAAACGACCGCTCATTGCTAACTCACTTTTAGCGACGAAAACCGCTCATTGCTAACTCACTTTAGCTTTACGAACGAATCGACCGCTCATTGCTAACTCACTTTTAGCTTAATTTAACGCTCATTGCTAACTCATTTAGCTAACTCACTTTAACTTAATTTTGCTAACCACCGCTTCATTGCTAACTCACTTTATTGCTAACTCACTTTAGCGACCGCTCATTGCTAACTCACTTTAGCGACGAACGAATCGCTCATTGCTAACTCACTTTAGCGACGAACGAACCGCTCATTGCTAACTCACTTTTAGCGACGAACGACCGCTCATTGCTAACTCACTTTAGCGACGAAAACGACCGCTCATTGCTAACTCACTTTAGCGACGAACGACCGCTCATTGCTAACTCACTTTAGCGACGAACGACCGCTCATTGCTAACTCAACTTTTTAGCTTAACTAACGAATCGCTCATTGCTAACTCACTTTAGCGAAATTTAACCAACCGCTCATTGCTAACTCACTTTAACTTTTAACCACCGCTCATTGCTAACTCACTTTAGCGCGACCGCTCTCATTGCTAACTCACTTTAGCGACGAAACCACCGCTCATTGCTAACTCACTTTTTAGCGACGAAAACGACCGCTCATTGCTAACTCACTTTAGCGACGAAACGAACCGCTCATTGCTAACTCACTTTTTAGCGACGAATCCACCGCTCATTGCTAACTCACTTTAGCTTACGAACGACCGCTCATTGCTAACTCACTTTAGCGACGAACGACCGCTCATTGCTAACTCACTTTTAGCTTAATTTTAACCACCGCTCATTGCTAACTCACTTTAGCTTAATTTAACGACCGCTCATTGCTAACTCACTTTTTAGCGACGAACGACCGCTCATTGCTAACTCACTTTAGCGACGAACGACCGCTCATTGCTAACTCACTTTAGCGACGAACCACCGCTCATTGCTAACTCACTTTTTAGCGACGAACGACCGCTCATTGCTAACTCACTTTAGCGACGAACGACCGCTCATTGCTAACTCACTTTAGCGACGAAACCACCGCTCATTGCTAACTCACTTTAGCGACGAACGACCGCTCATTGCTAACTCACTTTAGCAGCAACGACCGCTCATTGCTAACTCACTTTAGCTTACTCATCATTGCTAACTCAACTTAGCGACGAACGAACCGCTCATTGCTAACTCACTTTAGCTTACGAAACCACCGCTCATTGCTAACTCACTTTAGCGACGAAACGACCGCTCATTGCTAACTCACTTTTAGCGACGAACGACCGCTCATTGCTAACTCACTTTAGCTTAATTAAACGACCGCTCATTGCTAACTCACTTTAGCGACGAACGAATCGCTCATTGCTAACTCACTTTTTAGCGACGAACGACCGCTCATTGCTAACTCACTTTAGCGAACGAATCGCTCATTGCTAACTCACTTTTTAGCGACGAAAACGATTGCGCTCATTTAGCTAAACACATTGCTAACTCACTTTAGCGATTTAATCGACCGCTCATTGCTAACTCACTTTTAGCTTAATTTAAACCAATCGCTCATTGCTAACTCACTTTTAGCTTAGCGAACGAAATCCACCGCTCATTGCTAACTCACTTTAGCGACGAACGACCGCTCATTGCTAACTCACTTTAGCGACGAAACGAATCGCTCATTGCTAACTCACTTTAGCTTACGAAAACCACCGCTCATTGCTTAACTCACTTTAGCTTAACGAAACGACCGCTCATTGCTAACTCACTTTTTAGCGATTTAACGACCGCTCATTGCTAACTCACTTTAGCTTTAACGAACGACCGCTCATTGCTAACTCACTTTAGCGACGAAACCACCGCTCATTGCTAACTCACTTTTAGCTTATTTAACGACCGCTCATTGCTAACTCACTTTAGCTTAATTTAACGAACCGCTCATTGCTAACTCACTTTAGCGACGAAACGAATCGCTCATTGCTAACTCACTTTAGCGACGAACGACCGCTCATTGCTAACTCACTTTTAGCGACGATTTAACGACCGCTCATTGCTAACTCACTTTAGCTTACGAACCACCGCTCATTGCTAACTCACTTTAGCGACTTAACGACCGCTCATTGCTAACTCACTTTAGCGACGAAACGACCGCTCATTGCTAACTCACTTTTTAGCGACGAACGAACGACCGCTCATTGCTAACTCACTTTAACTCTTTAGCTTACGAATCCACCGCTCATTGCTAACTCACTTTAGCGAATTTAACGACCGCTCATTGCTAACTCACTTTAGCGACGAACCACCGCTCATTGCTAACTCACTTTAGCGACGAAACCACCGCTCATTGCTAACTCACTTTAGCGACGAACCACCGCTCATTGCTAACTCACTTTTAGCTTAATTAATGAACACCGCTCATTGCTAACTCACTTTAGCTTAGCTTAACGAACGCCGCTCATTGCTAACTCACTTTAGCGACGAAACCAATCGCTCATTGCTAACTCACTTTAGCGAAATTTAACGACCGCTCATTGCTAACTCACTTTAGCGACGAACGACCGCTCATTGCTAACTCACTTTAGCTTAATTTAACGACCGCTCATTGCTAACTCACTTTTTTAGCTTTGCTAAACTTTACCGCTCATTGCTAACTCACTTTAGCTTTAATTTTAAACAAATCGCTCATTGCTAACTCACTTTAGCGACGAACGAACGACCGCTCATTGCTAACTCACTTTAGCGACGAAACCACCGCTCATTGCTAACTCACTTTAGCGACGAAACGACCGCTCATTGCTAACTCACTTTTTAGCGACGAAACGACCGCTCATTGCTAACTCACTTTAGCTTTATTTTAACGACCGCTCATTGCTAACTCAACTCACTTTAGCGAATTTAACGAATCGCTCATTGCTGCTAACTCACTTTTAGCGACGAAACGACCGCTCATTGCTAACTCACTTTAGCGAATTTAACGACCGCTCATTGCTAACTCACTTTAGCTTACGAAACGAATCGCTCATTGCTAACTCACTTTAGCGAATTTAACGACCGCTCATTGCTAACTCACTTTAGCTTAACGACCGCTCATTGCTAACTCACTTTAATTGCTAACTCACTCATTGCTAACTCACTTTAGCTGAATTAACCAATCGCTCATTGCTAACTCACTTTAGCGACGAACGACCGCTCATTGCTAACTCACTTTTAGCGACGAACGACCGCTCATTGCTAACTCACTTTAGCGACGAACGACCGCTCATTGCTAACTCACTTTAGCGACGAACGACCGCTCATTGCTAACTCTTTTAGCGACGAATTAACGACCGCTCATTGCTAACTCACTTTAGCGACGAACGAATCGCTCATTGCTAACTCACTTTAGCGAATTTAACGACCGCTCATTGCTAACTCACTTTAGCGACGAACGACCGCTCATTGCTAACTCACTTTAGCTTTACGAAACGAATCGCTCATTGCTAACTCACTTTAGCGACGAACGACCGCTCATTGCTAACTCACTTTAGCGACGAAACGACCGCTCATTGCTAACTCACTTTTAGCTTAATTTAACGACCGCTCATTGCTAACTCACTTTAGCTTAATTTAACGACCGCTTCATTGCTAACTCACTTTTTAGCGAATTTAACGACCGCTTGCTAACATTGCTAACTCACATTTTCACTTTAGCGACGAACGACCGCTCATTGCTAACTCACTTTTAGCTTTACGAAACGAATCGACCGCTCATTGCTAACTCACTTTTTTACGAATTTAACGACCGCTCATTGCTAACTCACTTTAGCGACGAACGACCGCTCATTGCTAACTCACTTTAGCGACGAACGAATCGCTCATTGCTAACTCACTTTTTTAGCTTACGAACGAACCGCTCATTGCTAACTCACTTTAGCTTAATTTAACGAATCGCTCATTGCTAACTCACTTTTAGCTTAACGAACGAATCGCATTGCTAACTCACTTTTAGCTTACGAACGAATCGCTCATTCATTGCTAACTCACTTTAGCGACGAAACGACCGCTCATTGCTAACTCACTTTTAGCTTAATTTAAACCACCGCTCATTGCTAACTCACTTTTAGCGACGACGACGACCGCTCATTGCTAACTCACTTTAGCGACGAAAACCAATCGCTCATTGCTAACTCACTTTTTAGCTTAACGAACGACCGCTCATTGCTAACTCACTTTTTAGCTTTACGCTAAATCCACCGCTCATTGCTAACTCACTTTAGCTTAATTTAACGACCGCTCATTGCTAACTCACTTTAGCGACGAAACCACCGCTCATTGCTAACTCACTTTAGCGAATTTAACGACCGCTCATTGCTAACTCACTTTAGCGACGAACGACCGCTCATTGCTAACTCACTTTAGCGAATTTAACGACCGCTCATTGCTAACTCACTTTTTAGCGACGAAACGACCGCTCATTGCTAACTCACTTTAGCTTTACGAATCGAACCACTCATTGCTAACTCACTTTAGCTTACGAACGAATCGCTCATTGCTAAACTCACTTTAGCGACGAACCACCGCTCATTGCTAACTCACTTTAGCTTACGAAACGACCGCTCATTGCTAACTCACTTTTTAGCGACGAAATTTAACCACCGCTCATTGCTAACTCACTTTAGCGAATTTAACGAAATCGCTCATTGCTAACTCACTTTTTTAGCGAATTTAACGACCGCTCATTGCTAACTCACTTTAGCGACGAACCAATCGCTCATTGCTAACTCACTTTAGCGACGAACCACCGCTCATTGCTAACTCACTTTAGCGACGAAACGACCGCTCATTGCTAACTCACTTTAGCGAATTTAACCAATCGCTCATTGCTAACTCACTTTAGCGATTTAACGAACGAACCACCGCTCATTGCTAACTCACTTTTAGCGACGAAACCACCGCGCTCATTGCTAACTCACTTTAGCTTTAACGAAACGATCGCTCATTGCTAACTCACTTTAGCGACGAATCGACCGCTCATTGCTAACTCACTTTAGCTTAATTTAAACCACCGCTCATTGCTAACTCACTTTAGCGACGAATCGAATCGCTCATTGCTAACTCACTTTTAGCTTAAAATCCACCGCTCATTGCTAACTCACTTTAGCTTAACGTAACCACCGCTCATTGCTAACTCACTTTAGCGACGAACGACCGCTCATTGCTAACTCACTTTAGCGACGAACGACCGCTCATTGCTAACTCACTTTAGCGACGAACGACCGCTCATTGCTAACTCACTTTAGCGACGAAACGACCGCTCATTGCTAACTCACTTTTAGCTTAATTTAACGACCGCTCATTGCTAACTCACTTTAGCTTACGAAAACGACCGCTCATTGCTAACTCACTTTAGCGACGAAACGACCGCTCATTGCTAACTCACTTTTTAGACGAATTTAACCAATCGCTCATTGCTAACTCACTTTAGCTTAATTTAACGAATCGCTCATTGCTAACTCACTTTAGCGATTTAAACGACCGCTCATTGCTAACTCACTTTAGAACGAACGACCGCTCATTGCTAACTCACTTTAGCTTACTAACGACCGCTCATTGCTAACTCACTTTTTAGCTTTATAAACGAATCGCTCATTTGCTAACTCACTTTTAGCTTACGAACGAATCCACCGCTCATTGCTAACTCACTTTAGCGACGAACGACCGCTCATTGCTAACTCACTTTAGCTTAATTTAACGACCGCTCATTGCTAACTCACTTTTAGCGACGAAACCACGCTCATTGCTAACTCACTTTAGCTTACGAACGACCGCTCATTGCTTGCTAACTCACTTTAGCGAATTTAACGACCGCTCATTGCTAACTCACTTTTTAGCTTAATTTAACGACCGCTCATTGCTAACTCACTTTAGCGACGAAACGACCGCTCATTGCTAACTCACTTTAGCGACGAACGAACGAATCGCTCATTGCTAACTCACTTTAGCTTTAATCGAACGACCGCTCATTGCTAACTCACTTTTAAGCAATTTAACGACCGCTCATTGCTAACTCACTTTAGCTTTACGAAACGACCGCTCATTGCTAACTCACTTTAGCGACATTTTAACGACCGCTCATTGCTAACTCACTTTAGCTTAATTTAACCAATCGCTCATTGCTAACTCACTTTAGCTTACGAAAACCATCGCTCATTGCTAACTCACTTTTAGATTTAACGAACCGCTCATTGCTAACTCACTTTTAGCTTAATTTAACCACCGCTCATTGCTAACTCACTTTTAGCGACGAACGACCGCTCATTGCTAACTCACTTTAGCGACGAACGACCGCTCATTGCTAACTCACTTTAGCTTAATTTTAACGACCGCTTCATTGCTAACTCACTTTTTAGCGACGAACGAATCGCTCATTGCTAACTCACTTTTAACGCCGCTCATTGCTAACTCACACTTTAGCATTGCTAACTCATCATTTAGCTAACTCACTTTAAACGACCGCTCATTGCTAACTCACTTTAGCGACGAACGATCGCTCATTGCTAACTCACTTTAGCTTAATTTAACGACCGCTCATTGCTAACTCACTTTTTTAGCGACGAACGACCGCTCATTGCTAACTCACTTTTTAGCTTACGAACCAATCGCTCATTGCTAACTCACTTTTAGCGACGAACGACCGCTCATTGCTAACTCACTTTTTAGCTTAATTTAACGAATCGCTCATTGCTAACTCACTTTAGCTTTAGCGAACCACCGCTCATTGCTAACTCACTTTAGCGACGAACCACCGCTCATTGCTAACTCACTTTAGCTTTACGAACGAATCGCTCATTGCTAACTCACTTTAGCGACGAACCACCGCTCATTGCTAACTCACTTTTTAGCTTTACGAAACGACCGCTCATTGCTAACTCACTTTTTAGCTTAATTTAAACGACCGCTCATTGCTAACTCACTTTTAGCGAATTAACCAATCGCTCATTGCTAACTCACTTTTAGCGACGAACGACCGCTCATTGCTAACTCACTTTAGCGACGAAACGACCGCTCATTGCTAACTCACTTTAGCTTACGAACCACCGCTCATTGCTAACTCACTTTAGCGAATTTAACGAATCGCTCATTGCTAACTCACTTTAGCGACGAACGACCGCTCATTGCTAACTCACTTTAGCTTAATTTAACGACCATTCATTCATTGCTAACTCACTTTAGCTTAAACGACCGCTCATTGCTAACTCACTTTAGCTGCTAACTCGCTCATTGCTAACTCACTTTTTAGCGATTTAAATCCACCGCTCATTGCTAACTCACTTTTAGCGACGAACGACCGCTCATTGCTAACTCACTTTAGCGACGAAACGACCGCTCATTGCTAACTCACTTTTAGCTTAACGAACGACCGCTCATTGCTAACTCACTTTAGCGAATTTAACGACCGCTCATTGCTAACTCACTTTAGCGACTTTTAACGACCGCTCATTGCTAACTCACTTTTATTTTAACTTAATTTAATTGAATCGAACCGCTCATTGCTAACTCACTTTTTTAGACGAACGAATCGCTCATTGCTAACTCACTTTTTAGCTTATTTAACCACCGCTTCATTGCTAACTCACTTTTAATCAATTTTATTCGAAAACCACCGCTCATTGCTAACTCACTTTTTAGACGAACCAACGCTCATTGCTAACTCACTTTTTAGCTTTAATTAACGACCGCTCATTGCTAACTCACTTTAGCTTAATTTAACGAACCGCTCATTGCTAACTCACTTTAGCGACGAACGAATCGCTCATTGCTAACTCACTTTTAGCGACGAATCCACCGCTCATTGCTAACTCACTTTAGCTTACTTTTAACGACCGCTCATTGCTAACTCACTTTAGCTTACGAAACGACCGCTCATTGCTAACTCACTTTAGCGACGAAACGACCGCTCATTGCTAACTCACTTTAGCTTAACGAACGAATCGCTCATTGCTAACTCACTTTAGCGACGAACCCGCTCATTGCTAACTCACTTTAGCTTATTTAACGACCGCTCATTGCTAAACTCACTTTAGCGACGAACGAATCGCTCATTGCTAACTCAACTTTTTAGCGAATTTAACGACCGCTCATTGCTAACTCACTTTAGCTTACGAAACGACCGCTCATTGCTAACTCACTTTAGCTTTAACGAAACCACCGCTCATTGCTAACTCACTTTAGCTTAACGAATAACCAACCGCTCATTGCTAACTCACTTTAGCGAATTTAACGACCGCTCATTGCTAACTCACTTTAGCTTACGAAACGACCGCTCATTGCTAACTCACTTTAGCTTAGCGAATTTAACGACCGCTCATTGCTAACTCAACTTTTTAGCGAATTTTAACCACCGCTCATTGCTAACTCACTTTTAGCGACGAAAACGACCGCTCATTGCTAACTCACTTTAGCGACGAACGACCGCTCATTGCTAACTCACTTTTTTAGCTTACGAACGACCGCTCATTGCTAACTCACTTTAGCGACGAACGACCGCTCATTGCTAACTCACTTTAGCTTAATTTAACGACCGCTCATTGCTAACTCACTTTAGCTTACGAACGACCGCTCATTGCTAACTCACTTTAGCGACGAACCACGCTCATTGCTAACTCACTTTAGCGACGAAACGACCGCTCATTGCTAACTCACTTTAGCGAATTTAAACCAATCGCTCATTGCTAACTCAACTTTGCTAACTCACTTTAGCGACGAACCACCGCTCATTGCTAACTCACTTTAGCTTACGAACGACCGCTTCATTGCTAACTCACTTTTAGCTTAATTTAACGACCGCTCATTGCTAACTCACTTTAGCTTACGAAACGAACGCTCATTGCTAACTCACTTTAGCTTTACGAACGAAATCGCTCATTGCTAACTCAACTTAGCTTAGCGATTTTAACCACCGCTCATTGCTAACTCACTTTTAGCGAATGAAACGACCGCTCATTGCTAACTCACTTTTAGCGACGAAACGACCGCTCATTGCTAACTCACTTTAGCTTTACGAACGACCGCTCATTGCTAACTCACTTTTAGCTTACGAACGACCGCTCATTGCTAACTCACTTTAGCGAATTTAATCCACCGCTCATTGCTAACTCACTTTAGCGACGAAACGACCGCTCATTGCTAACTCACTTTTAGCTTAATTTAACGAATCGCTCATTGCTAACTCACTTTAGCTTACGAACGACCGCTCATTGCTAACTCACTTTAGCGAATTTAACGACCGCTCATTGCTAACTCACTTTAGCGACGAATACGAATCGCTCATTGCTAACTCACTTTAGCGACGAATTTAACGACCGCTCATTGCTAACTCACTTTAGCGATTTAACGACCGCTCATTGCTAACTCACTTTTTAACGAACGAACGACCGCTCATTGCTAACTCATTTTTAGCTTAACGAACCAACCGCATTGCTAACTAACACTTTTTAGCGATTTAACGACCGCTCATTGCTAACTCACTTTAGCTTTACGAACCACCGCTCATTGCTAACTCACTTTAACGAATCCACTCACCGCTCATTGCTAACTCACTTTCATTGCTAACTCACTTAGCTTAATTTAACGAATCGCTTCATTGCTAACTCACTTTAGCGAATTTAACGACCGCTCATTGCTAACTCACTTTAGCGACGAAACCACCGCTCATTGCTAACTCACTTTAGCTTTACGAACGACCGCTCATTGCTAACTCACTTTAGCTTAATTTAACGACCGCTCATTGCTAACTCACTTTAGCGACGAAACCACCGCTCATTGCTAACTCACTTTAGCTTAATTTAAACAATCGCTCATTGCTAACTCACTTTTTTACTTAATTTAACGACCGCTCATTGCTAACTCACTTTAGCGACGAACCACCGCTCATTGCTAACTCAACTTTAGCGCGAATCCAATCGCTCATTGCTAACTCACTTTAGCTTACGAAACGACCGCTCATTGCTAACTCACTTTAGCGACGAACGACCGTCATTGCTAACTCACTTTAGCGACGAACGACCGCTCATTGCTAACTCACTTTTTAGCTTAATTTAACCAATCGCTTTATTGCTAACTCACTTTAACTTTACTTTAAATCGACCGCTCATTGCTAACTCACTTTAGCGACGAACGACCGCTCATTGCTAACTCACTTTTAGCTTAATTTAACGACCGCTCATTGCTAACTCACTTTAGCGACGAACGAATCGCTCATTGCTAACTCACTTTTAGCGACGAAAACGACCGCTCATTGCTAACTCACTTTTAGCTTAATTTAACGAATCGCTCATTGCTAACTCACTTTAGCTTACGCTAACGACCGCTCATTGCTAACTTTTTAGCGACGAAACCACCGCTCATTGCTAACTCACTTTAGCGACGAAACGACCGCTCATTGCTAACTCACTTTAGCTTAGCGACGAACGACCGCTCATTGCTAACTCACTTTAGCGAATTTAACGACCGCTCATTGCTAACTCACTTTAGCGACGAACGAACGCGCTCATTGCTAACTCACTTTAGCTAGCTTAATTTAAACGACCGCTCATTGCTAACTCACTTTAGCGCGACGAAACGACAATCGCTCATTGCTAACTCAACTTTATTGCTAACTCACTTTAGCTTTATTTAACGACCGCTCATTGCTAACTCACTTTTTAGCGACGAACGAACCGCGCTCATTGCTAACTCACTTTAGCGACGAACGACCGCTCATTGCTAACTCACTTTAGCTTACGAACGACCGCTCATTGCTAACTCACTTTTTAGCGACGAACGACCGCTCATTGCTAACTCACTTTTTACGACGAACGAACCACCGCTCATTGCTAACTCACTTTAGCGACGAAAACGACCGCTCATTGCTAACTCACTTTAGCGACGACGAACAATCGCTCATTGCTAACTCACTTTTTAGCTTAATTTAACGAATCGCTCATTGCTAACTCACTTTAGCGACGAAACGAATCGCTCATTGCTAACTCACTTTTTTAGCTTAATTTAACGACCGCTCATTGCTAACTCACTTTAGCGACGAACGAACCGCTCATTGCTAACTCACTTTTTAGACGAAAATCATCGCATTGCTAACTCACTTTAGCGACGAACGACCGCTCATTGCTAACTCACTTTAGCTTACTTAATCCACCGCTCATTGCTAACTCACTTTTTAGCATTTAACGACCGCTCATTGCTAACTCACTTTAGCGACGAAACCACCGCTCATTGCTAACTCACTTTAGCGACGAACCACCGCTCATTGCTAACTCACTTTTTAGCTTACGAAACGACCGCTCATTGCTAACTCACTTTAGCTTAATTTAACTCTTTATTCATTGCTAACTCACTTTAGCATTTTAACTCATTGCTATTTTAACTCACTTTAGCTCATTGCTAACGCAATTAACTCACTTTAGCTTACGAACGACCGCTCATTGCTTGCTACTCACTTTTTAGCTTAATTTAACGACCGCTCATTGCTAACTCACTTTTTAGCGACGAAACGAATCGCTCATTGCTAACTCACTTTAGCGAACGAACGACCGCTCATTCATTAACTCACTTTAGCTTTAACGAACGACCGCTCATTGCTAACTCACTTTTAGCGAATTTAACCACCGCTCATTGCTAACTCACTTTAGCGACGAACCACCGCTCATTGCTAACTCACTTTAGCGACGCTCATTGCAACTCGCTCATTGCTAACTCACTTTAACTCACTTTTAACGACGCTCATTGCTAACTCACTTTTAGCTTAATTTAACGACCGCTTCATTCATTGCTAACTCACTTTAGCGACGAACGACCGCTCATTGCTAACTCACTTTTTTACGAATTTAAACGACCGCTCATTGCTAACTCACTTTAGCTTTACGAACCACCGCTCATTGCTAACTCACTTAGCTTAATTTAAATCCACCGCTCATTGCTAACTCACTTTAGCTAGACGAACGACCGCTCATTGCTAACTCACTTTTTAGCGACGAACGACCGCTCATTGCTAACTCACTTTAGCTTAACGAACATTGAACTCGCTCATTGCTCACTCACTCATTGCTAACTCACTTTAACGAACCGCTCATCGCTCATTGCTAACTCACTTTTTAGCTCACTTTACGAATCGCTCATTGCTAACTCACTTTTAGCTTTAGCGAATTAACGACCGCTCATTGCTAACTCACTTTAGCGACGAATCGACCGCTCATTGCTAACTCACTTTTAGCTTACGAACGACCGCTCATTGCTAACTCACTTTAGCTTACGAACGAATCGCTCATTGCTAACTCACTTTAGCTTACGAAACCAATCGCTCATTGCTAACTCACTTTTAGCGACGAAAACCACCGCTCATTGCTAACTCACTTTAGCTTACGAACGACCGCTCATTGCTAACTCACTTTTAGCGAATTTAACGACCGCTCATTGCTAACTCACTTAGCGAAACGACCGCTCATTGCTAACTCAATTTTAGCCGACGAATTCGCTCATTGCTCAACTTTAGCTTTATTTTAACGAATCGCTCATTGCTAACTCACTTTAGCTTTAATTTAAACGCTTCATTGCTAACTCAATTTTAACTTACTTTAAACCACCGCTCATTGCTAACTCACTTTAGCTTAATTTAAATCCACGCTTCATTGCTAACTCACTTTTAGCTTTACGAACGAATCGCTCATTGCTAACTCACTTTTAGCGATTTAAACCACCGCTCATTGCTAACTCACTTTAGCTTTACGAAAATCCACCGCTCATTGCTAACTCACTTTTAGCGACTTTAACGAATCGCTCATTGCTAACTCACTTTTTAACTTAACGAACGACCGCTCATTGCTAACTCACTTTTAGCTTACGAACGACCGCTCATTGCTAACTTGCACTTTAGCTTACGAAATCCACCGCTCATTGCTAACTCACTTTTAGCGAATTTAACGACCGCTCATTGCTAACTCACTTTTTAGCGAATTTAACGAATCGCTCATTGCTAACTCACTTTTAGCTTAATTTAAATCCAACGCTCATTGCTAACTCACTTTTTAGCGACGAACGACCGCTCATTGCTAACTCACTTTTAGCTTAATTTAACGAATCGCTCATTGCTAACTCACTTTAGCTTACGAACGACCGCTCATTGCTAACTCACTTTAGCGAATTTAAATCCAATCGCTCATTGCTAACTCACTTTAGCTTTAATTTTAACGAATCGCTCATTGCTAACTCACTTTTTTAGCTTTAGCGAAACGAATCGCTCATTGCTAACTCACTTTAGCGAATTAACGAACGACCGCTCATTGCTAACTCACTTTTTAGCTTAATTTAACGACCGCTCATTGCTAACTCACTTTAGCAACGAACGACCGCTCATTGCTAACTCACTTTTAGCTTACGAAACCACCGCTCATTGCTAACTCACTTTTAGCTTAACTTAACAACCGCTCATTGCTAACTCACTTTAGCTAACTTTAACGACCGCTCATTGCTAACTCACTTTAGCGACGAACCACCGCTCATTGCTAACTCACTTTAGCGACGAACGAACGCTCATTGCTAACTCACTTTAGCTTAATTTAACGACCGCTCATTGCTAACTCACTTTTTAGCGACGAAACGACCGCTCATTGCTAACTCACTTTAGCGACGAACCACCGCTCATTGCTAACTCACTTTTAGCGACGAAAACGACCGCTCATTGCTAACTCACTTTTAGAATTTAACGACCGCTCATTGCTAACTCACTTTTAGCTTTAATTTAACGAACCGCTCATTGCTAACTCACTTTAGCGACGAAACGAATCGCTCATTGCTAACTCACTTTAGCGACGAACGACCGCTCATTGCTAACTCACTTTTTAGCGAATTTAACGACCGCTCATTGCTAACTCACTTTTAGCTTAATTTAACCAATCGCTCATTGCTAACTCACTTTAGCTTAATTTAACGACCGCTCATTGCTAACTCACTTTTAGCGACGAACGAATCGCTCATTGCTAACTCACTTTTAGCGACGAAACGAATCGCTCATTGCTAACTCACTTTTTAGCGACGAACGACCGCTCATTGCTAACTCACTTTAGCGACGAACGACCGCTCATTGCTAACTCACTTTAGCGACGAACGACCGCTCATTGCTAACTCACTTTAGCGACGAAACGACCGCTCATTGCTAACTCACTTTTAGCGAATTTAACGACCGCTCATTGCTAACTCACTTTAGCTTAATTTAACGACCGCTCATTGCTAACTCACTTTAGCGACGAAACCACCGCTCATTTGCTCACTTTAGCATTGAACCGCTCATTGCTAACTCACTTTTAGCTTACGAACGAACCGCTCGCTTGCCTAAACTCACTTTTAGCGACGAACGACCGCTCATTGCTAACTCACTTTAGCGACGAACGACCGCTCATTGCTAACTCACTTTAGCTTACGAACCACTCATTGCTAACTCATTTAGCGAAACCATCGCTCATTGCTAACTCACTTTAGCTTAATTTAACGACCGCTCATTGCTAACTCACTTTAGCGACGAAACGACCGCTCATTGCTAACTCACTTTAGCGACGAAACGAACCGCTCATTGCTAACTCACTTTAGCGAATTTAACGACCGCTCATTGCTAACTCACTTTAGCGACGAAACGACCGCTCATTGCTAACTCACTTTTAGCTTACGAACGAACCGCTCATTGCTAACTCACTTTTAGCTTACGAACGACCGCTCATTGCTAACTCACTTTAGCGAATTTAACGACCGCTCATTGCTAACTCACTTTTTTAGCTTAATTTAAATCGACCGCTCATTGCTAACTCACTTTAGCGACGAACCACCGCTCATTGCTAACTCACTTTTAGCTTACGAAAATTGCTAACTCAATTTTAGCTGCTAACGACCGCTCATTGCTAACTCACTTTAGCGACGAACGACCGCTCATTGCTAACTCACTTTTAGCGAATTTAACGAATCGCTCATTGCTAACTCACTTTTAGCTTTTAATTTAACGAATCGCTCATTGCTAACTCACTTTTTAGCTTAATTTAACGACCGCTCATTGCTAACTCACTTTAGCGAATTTAACGACCGCTCATTGCTAACTCACTTTAGCTTACGAAACGAATCGCTCATTGCTAACTCACTTTAGCTTAATTTAACGACCGCTCATTGCTAACTCACTTTTTAGCGACGAAACCAATCGCTCATTGCTAACTCACTTTTAGCGAATTTAACGACCGCTCATTGCTAACTCACTTTAGCTTAATTTAACGACCGCTCATTGCTAACTCACTTTAGCGACGAACGAACTCGCTCATTGCTAACTCACTTTAGCGAATTTAACGACCGCTCATTGCTAACTCACTTTTACTTACGAACGAACGACGCTTCATTGCTAACTCACTTTTTAACTAACGACCGCTCATTGCTAACTCACTTTAGCGACAACGACCGCTCGCATCATTGCTAACTCACTTTAGCGACGAACGACCGCTCATTGCTAACTCACTTTAGCGACGAAACCACCGCTCATTGCTAACTCACTTTTTAGCGACGAACCAATCGCTCATTGCTAACTCACTTTTAGCGACGAAAACGAATCGCTCATTGCTAACTCAACTCACACTTTAGCGACGAAACGACCGCTCATTGCTAACTCACTTTAGCTTACGAACGAACGACGCTCATTGCTAACTCACTTTAGCGACGAAACGACCGCTCATTGCTAACTCACTTTAGCTTAATTTAACGACCGCTCATTGCTAACTCACTTTTAGCGACGAACGACCGCTCATTGCTAACTCACTTTAACTTTAATCACCGCTCATTGCTAACTCACTTTAGCGACGCTAACTTCATTTAACTCACTTTAGCTTAACGAACGACCGCTCATTGCTAACTCACTTTAGCTTAGCGAACGAACGCTCTCATTGCTAACTCACTTTTAGCTTTAGCGAACGAATCGCTCATTGCTAACTCACTTTAGCGATTTAACCACCGCTCATTGCTAACTCACTTTAGCGAATTTAACCACCGCTCATTGCTAACTCACTTTAGCGACGAACGACCGCTCATTGCTAACTCACTTTAGCGACGAAAAAACCGCTCATTGCTAACTCACTTTAGCTTACGAACGAATCGCTCATTGCTAACTCACTTTAGCTTAATTTAACGACCGCTCATTGCTAACTCACTTTTTAGCGACGAAACGACCGCTCATTGCTAACTCACTTTTTAGCTTAATTTAACGCTCATTGCTAACTCACTTTAGCTTAACTCAACCGCTTTTGCTAACTCACTTTAGCTTTACGAAACGAATCGCTCATTGCTAACTCACTTTAGCGAATTTAACGACCGCTCATTGCTAACTCACTTTTAGCTTAATTTAACGACACCGCTCATTGCTAACTCACTTTAGCGACGAACGACCGCTTCATTGCTAACTCACTTTAGCGACGAACGACCGCTCATTGCTAACTCACTTTAGCTTACGAAACCACCGCTCATTGCTAACTCACTTTAGCGAATTTAATCCAATCGCTCATTGCTAACTCACTTTAGCTTAATTTAACGACCGCTCATTGCTAACTCACTTTAGCGACGAAACGACCGCTCATTGCTAACTCACTTTAGCTTAACGAAACGACCGCTCATTGCTAACTCACTTTAGCTTTAACTTTCATTGCTAACTCACTTTAGCGACGAATCCACCGCTCATTGCTAACTCACTTTAGCGAATTTAACGAATCGCTCATTGCTAACTCACTTTTAGCGACGAACCACCGCTCATTGCTAACTCACTTTAGCGACGAATCCACCGCTCATTGCTAACTCACTTTAGCGAATTTAACGACCGCTCATTGCTAACTCACTTTTTTAGCGACGAAACGACCGCTCATTGCTAACTCACTTTTAGCGAATTTAACGACCGCTCATTGCTAACTCACTTTAGCTTAATTTAACGACCGCTCATTGCTAACTCACTTTAGCGACGAACGAACCGCTCATTGCTAACTCACTTTAGCGACGAACGACCGCTCATTGCTAACTCACTTTAGCTTTACTTTAACGAATCGCTCATTGCTAAACTCACTTTAGCGACGAAAACGACCGCTCATTGCTAACTCACTTTAGCTTAATTTAACGACCGCTCATTGCTAACTCAATTTAGCGCTCATTGCTCGCTCAACTTAACTTTTACTTAACGCAACGAATCGCTCATTGCTAACTCACTTTAGCGACGAACGACCGCTCATTGCTAACTCACTTTAGCGACGAAACGACCGCTCATTGCTAACTCACTTTTAGCGACGAACGACCGCTCATTGCTAACTCACTTTAGCGACGAACGACCGCTCATTGCTAACTCACTTTAGCGACGAACGACCGCTCATTGCTAACTCACTTTAGCGAATTTAACGAATCGCTCATTGCTAACTCACTTTTTAGCTTACGAACGACCGCTCATTGCTAACTCACTTTAGCGACGAACGAATCGCTCATTGCTAACTCACTTTAGCGACGAACGACCGCTCATTGCTAACTCACTTTAGCTTAATTTAACGACCGCTCATTGCTAACTCACTTTAGACGAACTTAACCGCTCATTGCTAACTCACTTTAGCTTAATTTACGACCGCTCATTGCTAACTCACTTTTTAGCGACGAACGACCGCTCATTGCTAACTCACTTTAGCTTAATTTAACCAATCGCTCATTGCTAACTCACTTTAGCGACGAACGACCGCTCATTGCTAACTCACTTTAGCTTAATTTAACCACCGCTCATTGCTAACTCACTTTAGCGACGAAACCACCGCTCATTGCTAACTCACTTTAGCGACGAACGACCGCTCATTGCTAACTCACTTTAGCGACGAAACGACCGCTCATTGCTAACTCACTTTTAGCGACGAAACGAATCGCTCATTGCTAACTCACTTTAGCTTAATTTAACGACCGCTCATTGCTAACTCACTTTAGCTTAATTTAACCACCGCTCATTGCTAACTCACTTTAGCTTAACGAAACCAACCGCTCATTGCTAACTCACTTTAGCGACGAACGACCGCTCATTGCTAACTCACTTTTTAGCTTACAACGAACCAATCGCTCATTGCTAACTCACTTTTTAGCTTAATTTAACCAATCGCTCATTGCTAACTCACTTTTAGCTTTTAGCGAAACGACCGCTCATTGCTAACTCACTTTAGCGACGAACGCTCATTGCTAACGACCGCTCATTGCTAACTCACTTTAGCGAATTTAACCACCGCTCATTGCTAACTCACTTTTTTAGCGACGAAACGACCGCTCATTGCTAACTCACTTTTAGCGACGAACGAATCGCTCATTGCTAACTCACTTTAGCGACGAACGAATCGCTCATTGCTAACTCACTTTAGCTTACGAAACGACCGCCGCTCATTGCTAACTCACTTTAGCTTAATTTAACCACCGCTCATTGCTAACTCACTTTTTTAGCTTAATTTAACGACCGCTCATTGCTAACTCACTTTAGCGACGAACGACCGCTCATTGCTAACTCACTTTAGCGACGAACGACCGCTCATTGCTAACTCACTTTAGCTTAATTTAACCACTCACTTCATTGCTAACTCAACTTTAGCTTATTTAATTTACCGCTCGCTCATTGCTAACTCACTTTAGCGACTTTAACGACCGCTCATTGCTAACTCACTTTAGCGAACTAACGACGCCGCTCATTAATCTAACTCATTGCTTACTTTTAACTTACTTTTTTACCGCGACGAACGCTCATTGCTTGCTAACACTTTTTTAGCGAATTTTAACCACCGCTCATTGCTAACTCACTTTTAGCGATTTAAACGACCGCTCATTGCTAACTCACTTTAGCGAATTTAATTTAACGACCGCTCATTGCTAACTCACTTTATTGCTTTAGCTTTAACGAACGACGCTCATTGCTAACTCACTTTAGCGACGAAACGAACCGCTCATTGCTAACTCACTTTAGCGAATTTAACCACCGCTCTCATTGCTAACTCACTTTTTACGACGAACGACCGCTCATTGCTAACTCACTTTTTAGCTTTATTTAACGAATCGCTCATTGCTAACTCACTTTTTAGCGAATTTAACGACCGCTCATTGCTAAACTCACTTTAGCTTACGAAACGACCGCTCATTGCTAACTCACTTTAGCTTACGCTTAACGACCGCTCATTGCTAACTCACTTTTTAGCTTAATAGCGAACGACCGCTCATTGCTAACTCACTTTAGCACGAAACGACCGCTCATTGCTAACTCACTTTAGCTTAATTTAAACGAATCGCTCATTGCTAACTCACTTTTTAGCGACGAACGACCGCTCATTGCTAACTCACTTTTTAGCGACGAAACGACCGCTCATTGCTAACTCACTTTAGCGACGAAACCACCGCTCATTGCTAACTCACTTTAGCTTACGAACGACCGCTCATTGCTAACTCACTTTTAGCTTAACGAACGAATCGCTCATTGCTAACTCACTTTAGCGACGAACGACCGCTCATTGCTAACTCACTTTTAAACGACCGCTCATTGCTAACTCACTTTTTATTGCTAACTCACCGCTCATTGCTAACTCACTTTAAGCGACGAACGAACCGCGCTGCTAACTCAACTCACTTTAGCTTTACTTTAACGACCGCTCATTGCTAACTCACTTTAGCTTAATTTAACCACCGCTCATTGCTAACTCACTTTTAGCGACGAACGACCGCTCATTGCTAACTCACTTTAGCTTACTTTTAAATCAACCGCTCATTGCTAACTCACTTTTTTTTAGCGACGAACGACCGCTCATTGCTAACTCACTTTAGCGACGAACCAATCGCTCATTGCTAACTCACTTTAGCTTACGAACGACCGCTCATTGCTAACTCACTTTTTAGCTTAATTTAACGACCGCTCATTGCTAACTCACTTTAGCTTTACGAACGACCGCTCATTGCATTGCTCACTTTTAGCTTTACGAACGAATCGCTCATTGCTAACTCACTTTTAGCTTAACGCTCATTGCTAACTCACTCATTGCTAACTAAAACGACCGCTCATTGCTAACTCACTTTAGCTTAACGAACGACCGCTCATTGCTAACTCACTTTTTAGCGACGATTTAAACGACCGCTCATTGCTAACTCACTTTTTAGCGACGAACGACCGCTCATTGCTAACTCACTTTAGCTTAATTTTAACGACCGCTCATTGCTAACTCACTTTAGCTTACGAACCACCGCTCATTGCTAACTCACTTTTAGCGAATTTAACGACCGCTCATTGCTAACTCACTTTAGCGACGAAACCAACCGCTCATTGCTAACTCACTTTAGCGATTTAACGACGACCGCTCATTGCTAACTCACTTTAGCGACGAACGAACGAATCGCTCATTCATTAAACTCACTTTAGCGACGACAACGAAACCACTTTAGCGCTCATTGCTAACTCACTTTAACTCACTTTACGAACGAAACGACCGCTCATTGCTAACTCACTTTAGCAATTTAACCACCGCTCATTGCTAACTCACTTTAGCTTAATTTAACCAATCGCTCATTGCTAACTCACTTTAGCGACGAACGACCGCTCATTGCTAACTCACTTTAGCTTAATTTTAACGACCGCTCATTGCTAACTCACTTTAGCGACGAACGACCGCTCATTGCTAACTCACTTTTTAGCGAATTTAACGACCGCTCATTGCTAACTCACTTTTTAGCTTTAATTTAAACCAATCGCTCATTGCTAACTCACTTTTTAGCTTAACGAAACCAACCGCTCATTGCTAACTCACTTTAGCTTAATTTAACGACCGCTCATTGCTAACTCACTTTAGCTTACGAAACGACCGCTCATTGCTAACTCACTTTAGCGAACGAACCACCGCTCATTGCTAACTCACAACTTTTAGCGACGAACGACCGCTCATTGCTAACTCACTTTAGCTTAATTTAACGACCGCTCATTGCTAACTCACTTTAGCGACGAAACGAATCGCTCATTGCTAACTCACTTTAGCTTAATTTAACCACCGCTCATTGCTAACTCACTTTAGCGACGAACCACCGCTCATTGCTAACTCACTTTCCACCGCTCATTGCTAACTCTCACTTTTAAACGAATCGCTCATTGCTAACTCACTTTAGCTTAATTAACGACCGCTCATTGCTAACTCACTTTTTAGCGAATTTAACGACCGCTCATTGCTAACTCACTTTTAGCTTTACGAAACGACCGCTCATTGCTAACTCACTTTAGCTTTACGAAAACGACCGCTCATTGCTAACTCAACTCACTTTAGCTTAATTTAACGAATCGCTCATTGCTAACTCAACTTTTAGACGAAACGAATCGCTCATTGCTAACTCACTTTAGCTTAACGAAACCACCGCTCATTGCTAACTCACTTTAGCGACGAAAACGACCGCTCATTGCTAACTCACTTTAGCTTAATTTAACGACCGCTCATTGCTAACTCACTTTAGCGACGAAACGACCGCTCATTGCTAACTCACTTTAGCGACGAAACGACCGCTCATTGCTAACTCACTTTTTAGCTTAATTTAACGAATCGCTCATTGCTAACTCACTTTTAGCTTACGAAATTAATCCACCGCTCATTGCTAACTCACTTTTTAGCGACGAACGAACCGCTCATTGCTAACTCACTTTAGCTTTAATTTAACGAATCGCTCATTGCTAACTCACTTTAGCTTTAACGAACGACCGCTCATTGCTAACTCACTTTTAGCGAATTTAACGACCGCTCATTGCTAACTCACTTTAGCGACGAAACGACCGCTCATTGCTAACTCACTTTTTTTTAACGAAACTAACCGCTTTATTGCTAACTCACTTTTAACTCACTTTTTAGCTTAACGAACCGCTCATTCATTGCTAACTCACTTTTAGCGACGAACGAACGCTCATTGCTAACTCACTTTAGCGACGAAAAACGACCGCTCATTGCTAACTCACTTTAGCGACGAACGAATCGCTCATTGCTAACTCACTTTAGCTTTACGAACGACCGCTCATTGCTAACTCACTTTTAGCTTAACGAACGAAATCGCTCATTGCTAACTCACTTTAGCGACGAACGACCGCTCATTGCTAACTCACTTTAGCTTAATTTTAACGACCGCTCATTGCTAACTCACTTTAGCTTATTAAACGACCGCTCATTGCTAACTCACTTTTACTTTACGAACGAACGAACACCGCTCATTGCTAACTCACTCACTTTAGCTTAATTAACGAATCGCTCATTGCTAACTCACTTTAGCGACGAAAAATCCACCGCTCATTGCTAACTCACTTTAGCTTACGAAACGACCGCTCGCTCATTGCTAACTCACTTTAGCTTAATTTAACGAATCGCTCATTGCTAACTCACTTTAGCTTAAATTTAACGACCGCTCATTGCTAACTCACTTTTTAGCGACGACGAACGACCGCTCATTGCTTGCTCACTTTTTTAGCTTAATTTAACGACCGCTCATTGCTAACTCACTTTTAGCTTAATTTAACGAACCGCTCATTGCATTGCTAACTCACTTTAGCGACGAACGACCGCTCATTGCTAACTCACTTTTAGCTTACGAACCACCGCTCATTGCTAACTCACTTTAGCTTTAGCGAACGAACGAATCGCTCATTGCTAACTCACTTTAGCTTAACGAACGACCGCTCATTGCTAACTCACTTTAGCTTAATTTAACGACCGCTCATTGCTAACTCACTTTAGCTTACGAAAAACCGCTCATTGCTAAACTCACTTTAGCTTAATTTAACTCACCGCTCATTAACTAACTTTACTTTAACGAACGACCGCTCATTGCTAACTCACTTTTTAGCGACGAATTAAACCACCGCTCATTGCTAACTCACTTTAGCGACGAAACGACGACCGCTCATTGCTAACTCACTTTTTAGCGAATTTAACGACCGCTCATTGCTCACTTTTTTAGCTTAATTTAACGACCGCTCATTGCTAACTCACTTTTAGCGACGAACGACCGCTCATTGCTAACTCACTTTAGCTTAATTTTAACCACCGCTCATTGCTAACTCACTTTTAGCTTTTAATTTAAACCAATCGCTCATTGCTAACTCACTTTAGCGACGAACGAACGACCGCTCATTGCTAACTCACTTTAGCGACGAAACGAATCGCTCATTGCTAACTCACTTTTAGCGACGAACGACCAATCGCTCATTGCTAACTCACTTTTTAGCGACGAATTTAACGACCGCTCATTGCTAACTCACTTTAGCTTACGAACGACCGCTCATTGCTAACTCACTTTAGCTTTAATTTAACGACCGCTCATTGCTAACTCACTTTAGCTTACTTAACGACCGCTCATTGCTAACTCACTTTAGCTTAATTTAACGACCGCTCATTGCTAACTCACTTTTAGCTTTAATTTAAACCACCGCTCATTGCTAACTCACTTTTAGCGACGAACGACCGCTCATTGCTAACTCACTTTAGCGACGAACGACCGCTCATTGCTAACTCACTTTAGCTTACGAACGAATCGCTCATTGCTAACTCACTTTAGCTTAATTTAACGACCGCTTTTATTGCTAACTCACTTTTAACTCACTTTTTACGAACGACTCATTGCTAACTCACTTTAGCGACGAACCACCGCTCATTGCTAACTCACTTTAGCGAATTTAACGACCGCTCATTGCTAACTCACTTTTAGCTTAACGAAACCAATCGCTCATTGCTAACTCACTTTAGCGACGAAACGAACGACCGCTCATTGCTAACTCACTTTTAGCGACGAAAACCACCGCTCATTGCTAACTCACTTTAGCTTACGAACGAACCGCTCATTGCTAACTCACTTTTAGCGAATTTAACGACCGCTCATTGCTAACTCACTTTTAGCGACGAATTTAACCCACCGCTCATTGCTAACTCACTTTTTAGCGAATTTAACGACCGCTCATTGCTAACTCACTTTTAGCTTACGAAACGAATCGCTCATTGCTAACTCACTTTAGCGATTTAACGACCGCTCATTGCTAACTTTTTTACGAACTAACCACCGCTCATTGCTAACTCACTTTAGCGAATTTAACGACCGCTCATTGCTAACTCACTTTAGCGACGAATCCACCGCTCATTGCTAACTCACTTTTAGCGAATTTAACGACCGCTCATTGCTAACTCACTTTTTAGCGACGAACGAATCGCTCATTGCTAACTCACTTTTAGCGACGAACGAATCGCTCATTGCTAACTCACTTTAGCTTAACGAACGACCGCTCATTGCTAACTCACTTTAGCGACGAACCACCGCTCATTGCTAACTCACTTTAGCGAATTTAACCACCGCTCATTGCTAACTCACTTTAGCTTAGCGAATTTAACGACCGCTCATTGCTAACTCACTTTAGCGAATTTAACGACCGCTCATTGCTAACTCACTTTAGCGACGAACGACCGCTCATTGCTAACTCACTTTTAGCTTAATTTAACGACGCTCATTGCTAACTCACTTTAGCTAACTAACTCACTTTCATGCTAACTCACTTTTAGCGAATTTAACGACGCTCATTGCTAACTCACTTTTAGCGACGAAACGACCGCTCATTGCTAACTCACTTTTAGCGAATTTAACGACCGCTCATTGCTAACTCACTTTAGCGACGAACGAATCGCTCATTGCTAACTCACTTTAGCTTTATTTAAACGACCGCTCATTTGCTAACTCACTTTAGCGACGAACGACCGCTCATTGCTAACTCACTTTAGCTTTAACGAAATCGACCGCTCATTGCTAACTCACTTTAGCTTAATTTAACGACCGCTCATTGCTAACTCACTTTTAGCTTAATTTAACGAATCGCTCATTGCTAACTCACTTTAGCGAATTTAACGAATCCGCTCATTGCTAACTCAACTTTTTTTAACTTAACGAATCGCTCATTGCTAACTCACTTTTTTAGCTTAACTTAACGACCGCTCATTGCTAACTCAACTTTTAGCTTTACGAACCAATCGCTCATTTGCTAACTCACTTTTTAGCGACGAACCACCGCTCATTGCTAACTCACTTTTAGCGACGAAACGACACCGCTCATTGCTAACTCACTTTAGCTTTTACGAAACCACCGCTCATTGCTAACTCACTTTTTTAGCTTACGAACGAATCCGCTCATTGCTAACTCACTTTTTAGCTTTAACGAACGACCGCTCATTGCTAACTCACTTTTAGCTTAATTTAAATTTACCGCTCATTGCTAACTCGCTCATTGCTAACTCTTTTAGCGCTCATTGCTAACACTTTTAGCTTCATTGCTTATTGCTAACACTTTAGCTTTAGCGAACGAACGACCGCTCATTGCTAACTCACTTTTAGCGACGAAACGACCGCTCATTGCTAACTCACTTTAGCTTAATTTACCGACCGCTCATTGCTAACTCAACTTTTAGCGAATTTTAACGACCGCTCATTGCTAACTCACTTTAGCGAATTTAACGACCGCTCATTGCTAACTCACTTTTAGCGACATAACGACGAACGCTCGCTCATTGCTAACTCACTTTTAGCGACGAAACGACCGCTCATTGCTAACTCACTTTTTAGCGACGAAAACCACCGCTCATTGCTAACTCACTTTAGCGAATTTAACCACCGCTCATTGCTAACTCACTTTAGCGACGAACGACCGCTCATTGCTAAACACTTTTAGCGACGAACGACCGCTCATTGCTAACTCACTTTTAGCTTTACGAACGACCGCTCATTGCTAACTCACTTTAGCTTACGAAAACGACCGCTCATTGCTAACTCACTTTAGCTTAGCGACGAACGAACCGCTCATTGCTAACTCACTTTAGCGACGAAACGACCGCTCATTGCTAACTCACTTTAGCGACTAACGAAACGCTAACTCACTTTAGCTCATTCATTGCAAACTTCACTTTTAGCTTAATTTAACGAATCGCTCATTGCTAACTCACTTTAGCGACGAAACCACCGCTCATTGCTAACTCACTTTTTAGCGAATTTAACGACCGCTCATTGCTAACTCACTTTAGCGACTTTAACGAATCGCTCATTGCTAACTCACTTTTAGCGACGAACGACCGCTCATTGCTAACTCACTTTAGCGACGAACGACCGCTCATTGCTAACTCACTTTAGCGACGAACCAATCGCTCATTGCTAACTCACTTTAGCTTAATTTAACGACCGCTCATTGCTAACTCACTTTAGCGACGAACCAATCGCTCATTGCTTGCTAACTCACTTTAGCGACGAACGACCGCTCATTGCTAACTCACTTTAGCTTATTTTAACGACCGCTCATTTAGCGACTAACTCTCAACTTTAGCTTAAACCATTTAACGAACCGCTCATTGCTAACTCATTGCTAACTAGCTTTAATTTAACGAATCGCTCATTGCTAACTCACTTTTTAGCGACGAAACGACCGCTCATTGCTAACTCACTTTAGCTTAATTTAACGACCGCCGCTCATTGCTAACTCACTTTAGCGACGAACGAATCCACTCGCTCATTGCTAACTCACTTTAGCGACGAAACGACCGCTCATTGCTAACTCACTTTTAGCGACGAACGACCGCTCATTGCTAACTCACTTTAGCGAATTTAACGAATCGCTCATTGCTAACTCACTTTTTAGCTTAATTTAACGACCGCTCATTGCTAACTCACTTTAGCGACGAACGAATCGCTCATTGCTAACTCACTTTAGCGACGAATTTAACCAATCGCTCATTGCTAACTTTACTTTAGCTTAATTTAATCGCTCATTGCTAACTCATTTAGCTAACTCACTTCATTGCTAACTCTTTTAGCGACGAAACGACCGCTCATTGCTAACTCACTTTTTAGCGAATTAACGACCGCTCATTGCTAACTCACTTTAGCGACGAACGACCGCTCATTGCTAACTCACTTTTTACGACGAACGAATCGCTCATTGCTAACTCACTTTAGCGACGAACCACCGCTCATTGCTAACTCACTTTTTAGCGAATTTTAACGATCGCTTCATTGCTAACTCACTTTAGCTTAATTTAACGAACCGCTCATTGCTAACTCACTTTAGCTTTATTTAACGACCGCTCATTGCTAACTCACTTTTTTAGCTTTAATTTAACGACCGCTCATTGCTAACTCACTTTTAGCGACGAACGACCGCTCATTGCTAACTCACTTTAGCGAATTTAACGACCGCTCATTGCTAACTCACTTTAGCGACGAAACGACAATCGCTCATTGCTAACTCACTTTAGCGACGAAACGACCGCTCATTGCTAACTCACTTAACTCACTTTATTGCTGCTAACTCACTTTTAACTTAATTTAAATCGCTCATTGCTAACTCACTTTTAGCGACGAAACGACCGCTCATTGCTAACTCACTTTAGCTTAATTAATCGAACGACGCTCATTGCTAACTCACTTTAGCGATTTAACGACCGCTCATTGCTAACTCACTTTAGCGACGAACGAACGCTCATTGCTAACTCACTTTAGCGACGAACGAATCGCTCATTGCTAACTCACTTTTTTAGCGAATTTTTAACGACCGCTCATTGCTAACTCACTTTAGCTTAATTTAAATCGCTCATTGCTCATTTTTACTTAACTCACTTTTCATTGCTAACTCACTTTAAGCTTTAATTTAACGCTCATTGCTGCAAACTCACTTTTTAGCGACGAACGACCGCTCATTGCTAACTCACTTTAGCGACGAACGAACCGCTCATTGCTAACTCACTTTTAGCTTAATTTAACCGCTCATTGCTTGCTCACTTTTAGCGAATTTAACGAACAACCGCTCATTGCTAACTCACTTTAGCGACGAATTAAAACCACCGCTCATTGCTAACTCACTTTAGCGACGAACGACCGCTCATTGCTAACTCACTTTTAGCGAATTTAACGACCGCTCATTGCTAACTCACTTTAGCGACGAAACGACACGCGCTCATTGCTAACTCACTTTAGCGACGAACGACCGCTCATTGCTAACTCACTTTTAGCTTAACGAACGAATCGCTCATTGCTAACTCACTTTAGCGACGAACGACCGCTCATTGCTACTCACTTTAGCGATTTAACGACCGCTCATTGCTAACTCACTTTAGCGACGAAATCCAACTGCTCATTGCTAACTCACTTTAGCTTTACGAACGAAATCGCTCATTGCTAACTCACTTTAGCTTTACGAACGAACCGCTCATTGCTAACTCACTTTAGCTTACGAACGACCGCTCATTGCTAACTCACTTTTAGCGACGAACGACCGCTCATTGCTAACTCACTTTTAGCGACGAAACGACCGCTCATTGCTAACTCACTTTTTAGCTTAATTTAACGACCGCTCATTGCTAACTTTTAGCTACTTTAACGACCGCTCATTGCTAACTCACTTTATTGCTAAACGACCGCTCATTGCTACTCTCACTTTAGCGACGACGAAACGCTCATTGCTAACTCACTTTTTAGCGAATTTAACGACGCTCATTGCTAACTCACTTTTAGCGACGAAACGACCGCTCATTGCTAACTCACTTTAGCGACGAACGAATCGCTCATTGCTAACTCTCACTTTAGCGACGAACGACCGCTCATTGCTAACTCACTTTAGCGAATTTAACGACCGCTCATTGCTAACTCACTTTTAGCGACGAACGACCGCTCATTGCTAACTCACTTTAGCGACGAACGACCGCTCATTGCTAACTCACTTTAGCGAATTTAACGACCGCTCATTGCTAACTCACTTTAGCTTAATTTAACGACCGCTCATTGCTAACTCACTTTTAGCGATTTAACGAATCGCTCATTGCTAACTCACTTTAGCGAATTTAACGAATCGCTCATTGCTAACTCACTTTTTTAGCGACGAACGACCGCTCATTGCTAACTCACTTTAGCTTAATTTAACGACCGCTCATTGCTAACTCACTTTAGCTTTAACTAACGACCGCTCATTGCTAACACTTTAGCTTTTATTTAACTCGCTCATTGCTAACACACTTTAGCGAATTTAACGACCGCTCATTGCTAACTCACTTTAGCGACGAAACCACCGCTCATTGCTAACTCACTTTAGCGACGAACGACCGCTCATTGCTAACTCACTTTTAGCGACGAACGACCGCTCATTGCTAACTCACTTTAGCTTTAATTTAACCAATCGCTCATTGCTAACTCACTTTAGCGACGAACGACCGCTCATTGCTAACTCACTTTAGCGACGAAATCCAATCGCTCATTGCTAACTCACTTTTTAGCGACGAAACCACCGCTCATTGCTAACTCACTTTAGCGAATTTAACGACCGCTCATTGCTAACTCACTTTAGCTTTAATTTAACGACCGCTCATTGCTAAACTCACTTTAGCGAATTTAACGACCGCTCATTGCTAACTCACTTTAGCGAATTTAACGACCGCTCATTGCTAACTCACTTTAGCGACGAACGACCGCTCATTGCTAACTCACTTTAGCGACGAATCGAACCGCTTCATTGCTAACTCACTTTAGCGAATTTAACTCCGCTCATTGCTAACTCACTTTTAGCGATTTAAACGAACCGCTCATTGCTAACTCACTTTTAGCGACGAACGACCGCTCATTGCTAACTCACTTTTTTTACGAACGAATCGCTCATTGCTAACTCACTTTAGCTTCCACCGCTCATTGCAACTCACTCATTTACTAACTCACGCTCATTGCTAACTCACTTTAGCGAATTTAACCACCGCTCATTGCTAACTCACTTTAGCGAATTTAACCACCGCTCATTGCTAACTCACTTTAGCGAATTTAACGACCGCTCATTGCTAACTCACTTTTAGCGACGAAACGACCGCTCATTGCTAACTCACTTTTAGCTTAATTTAACGACCGCTCATTGCTAACTCACTTTTTTAGCTTACGAATCCACCGCTCATTGCTAACTCACTTTAGCGACGAACCACGCTCATTGCTAACTCACTTTAGCTTACGAACGAATCGCTCATTGCTGCAACTCACTTTTTAGCTTAATTTAACCACCGCTCATTGCTAACACACTTTTAGCGACGAAAACGACCGCTCATTGCTAACTCACTTTTAGCGAATTAAACGACCGCTCATTGCTACTCACTTTAGCGACGAAACGAATCGCTCATTGCTAACTCACTTTAGCTTAACGAAACGACCGCTCATTGCTAACTCACTTTAGCGACGAACCACCGCTCATTGCTAACTCACTTTAGCTTAATTTAAACCAATCGCTCATTGCTAACTCACTTTAGCGCAACGAACGACCGCTCATTGCTAACTCACTTTTTAGCGAATTTAACGACCGCTCATTGCTCAACTTTTATTAATTGCTTAACGACCGCTCATTGCTTGCTAACATTTTTTAATTAACGAAACGACCGCTCATTGCTAACTCACTTTAGCGACGAAACGACCGCTCATTGCTAACTCACTTTAGCGATTTAAACGACCGCTCATTGCTAACTCACTTTAGCTTAATTTAACCACCGCTCATTGCTAACTCACTTTAGCGACGAACGACCGCTCATTGCATAACTCACTTTAACTTTAACGAATCGCTCATTGCTAACTCACTTTTAACTCACTTTACTTTTAACCGCTCATTGCTAACTGCTAACTCACTTTAGCTTAATTTAACGACATCGCTCATTGCTAACTCACTTTAGCGACGAATTAACGACCGCTCATTGCTAACTCACTTTAGCGACTTAAACGACCGCTCATTGCTAACTCACTTTAGCTTTAATTTAACGACCGCTCATTGCTAACTCACTTTAGCGACGACGAATCGCTCATTGCTAACTCACTTTAAGCGATTTAACGAACGATCGCTCATTGCTAACTCACTTTTAGCGACGAACGAATCGCTCATTGCTAACTCACTTTTAGCGACGAACGACCGCTCATTGCTAACTCACTTTTTACGAATTTAACCACCGCTCATTGCTAACTCACTTTAGCGACGAACGACCGCTCATTGCTAACTCACTTTTTTAGCTTTAGCGACGAACGACCGCTCATTGCTAACTCACTTTAGCTTAATTTAACGACCGCTCATTGCTAACTCACTTTAGCGACGAACGAACGACCGCTCATTGCTAACTCACTTTAGCTTAACTTACGACCGCTCATTGCTAACTCACTTTTTAGACGACGAATCCACCGCTCATTGCTAACTCACTTTTTAGCGATTTTAACGAATCGCTCATTGCTAACTCACTTTTTTAATTTAACCACCGCTCATTGCTAACTCACTTTAGCTTTATTTTAACCACCGCTCATTGCTAACTCACTTTTAGCGACGAAACGACCGCTCATTGCTAACTCACTTTTAGCGACGAATAACGCATTGCTAACTTCATTGCTAACTCACTTTAACTCACTTTAGATTTAATCCACCGCTCATTGCTAACTCACTTTAGCTTAATTTAACCACCGCTCATTGCTAACTCACTTTTAGCGACGAACGACCGCTCATTGCTAACTCACTTTAGCGACGAACGACCGCTCATTGCTAACTCACTTTTTAGCGACGAACGAATCGCTCATTGCTAACTCACTTTAGCGACGAAACCACCGCTCATTGCTAACTCACTTTAGCTTTTACGAACGACCGCTCATTGCTAACTCACTTTAGCGACGAACGACCGCTCATTGCTAACTCACTTTTTAGCGAATTTAAATCCAACGCTCATTGCTAACTCACTTTAGCGACGAACGAATCTCATTGCTAACTCACTTTTTACGACATTGAAACTCACTTTAACTCATTGCTAACTTGCAACTTTTAGCGAAATTTAACGACCGCTCATTGCTAACTCACTTTAGCGAATTTAACGAATCGCTCATTGCTAACTCACTTTTTAGCGAATTTAACGACCGCTCATTGCTAACTCACTTTAGCGACGAACCACCGCTCATTGCTAACTCACTTTAGCGACGAACGACCGCTCATTGCTAACTCACTTTAGCGACGAAACGACCGCTCATTGCTAACTCACTTTAGCGAATTTAACGACCGCTCATTGCTAACTCACTTTTAGCGAATTTAACCAATCGCTCATTGCTAACTCACTTTAGCGACGAACGACCGCTCATTGCTAACTCACTTTTTAGCGACGAACGACCGCTCATTGCTAACTCACTTTAGCGAATTTAACGACCGCTCATTGCTAACTCACTTTTAGCGACGAACGACCGCTCATTTGCTAACTCACTTTTAGCGACGCTCATTGCTAACGCTTTATCGCTCATTGCTAACTCACTTTAACACACTTTAACGAACGAATCGCTCATTGCTAACTCACTTTTAGCGACGAAACGACCGCTCATTGCTAACTCACTTTTTAGCGACGAACGACCGCGCTCATTGCTAACTCACTTTTAGCGACGAAACGACCGCTCATTGCTAACTCACTTTTAGCGACGAACGACCGCTCATTGCTAACTCACTTTAGCTTATTTTAAATCGACCGCTCATTGCTAACTCACTTTAGCGAATTTAACGACCGCTCATTGCTAACTCACTTTAGCGACGAACGACCGCTCATTGCTAACTCACTTTAGCGACGAACGACCGCTCATTGCTAACTCACTTTAGCGAATTTAAACGACCGCTCATTGCTAACTCACTTTAGCGACGAACGAATCGCTCATTGCTAACTCACTTTTAGCTTAATTTAAACGCTCACCGCTCATTGCTAACTCACTTTTAACGCTGCTAACATTTTAGCTTAATTTAACGACCCGCTCATTGCTAACTCACTTTAGCTAACTAACACCGCTCATTGCTAACTCACTTTTTAGCGACGAACGACCGCTCATTGCTAACTCACTTTTTAGCGACGAAACGACCGCTCATTGCTAACTCACTTTAGCGACGAACGACCGCTCATTGCTAACTCACTTTAGCGACGAACGACCGCTCATTGCTAACTCACTTTAGCTTAATTTAACCACCGCTCATTGCTAAACTCACTTTTAGCTTAATTTAACGAACCATCGCTCATTGCTAACTTTAGCTTTAAACTTAATTTTAACTAACTCGCTTTATTGCTAACGCACTTTTCACTTTTAGCGAACGAACGACCGCTCATTGCTAACTCACTTTAGCGACGAAACGACCGCTCATTGCTAACTCACTTTAGCTTACGAACGACGCTCATTGCTAACTCACTTTTAGCGACGAACGACCGCTCATTGCTAACTCACTTTAGCGAATTTAAACGACCGCTCATTGCTAACTCACTTTAGCGACGAACCAATCGCTCATTGCTAACTCACTTTAGCTTTTAACGACCGCTCATTGCTAACTCACTTTAGCTTACGCTTCTCATTGCTAACTCACTTTAGCGACGAACGACCGCTCATTGCTAACTCACTTTAGCTTACGAACGAATCGCTCATCATTGCTAACTCACTTTTTAGCGACGAACGACCGCTCATTGCTAACTCACTTTAGCGACGAACCACCGCTCATTGCTAACTCACTTTTAGCGAATTTAACCACCGCTCATTGCTAACTCACTTTAGCGACGAAACCGACCGCTCATTGCTAACTCACTTTTAGCGACGAACGACCGCTCATTGCTAACTCACTTTAGCGACGAATCCACCGCTCATTGCTAACTCACTTTTAGCGACGAACGACCGCTCATTGCTAACTCACTTTAGCGACGAACGACCGCTCATTGCTAACTCACTTTAGCGACGAACGACCGCTCATTGCTAACTCACTTTTTAGCGACGAAACGACCGCTCATTGCTAACTCACTTTAGCGACGAAACGACCGCTCATTGCTAACTCACTTTAGCGACGAACGACCGCTCATTGCTAACTCACTTTTAGCTTACGAACGACCGCTCATTGCTAACTCACTTTTAGCGACGAACGACCGCTCATTGCTAACTCACTTTTAGCGAATTTAATCCAATCGCTCATTGCTAACTCACTTTAGCGAATTTAACCACCGCTCATTGCTAACTCACTTTAGCGACGAACCACCGCTCATTGCTAAACTCACTTTAGCGACGAAACGACCGCTCATTGCTAACTCACTTTTTAGCGACGAACGACGCTCATTGCTAACTCATTTAGCGACGAAACGAACTCTCATTGCTAACTCACTTTAACGACCGCTCGCTTGCTAACTCACTTTAGCTTACGAAACGACCGCTCATTGCTAACTCACTTTAGCGACGAACCACCGCTCATTGCTAACTCACTTTAGCGACGAACCACCGCTCATTGCTAACTCACTTTAGCGACGAAATCCACCGCTCATTGCTAACTCACTTTAGCGACGAACGAACGCGCTCATTGCTAACTCACTTTTTTAGCGAATTTAACGACCGCTCATTGCTAACTCACTTTAGCTTAATTTAACGACCGCTCATTGCTAACTCACTTTAGCGACGAAACCACCGCTCATTGCTAACTCACTTTTAGCGACGAACGACCGCTCATTGCTAACTCACTTTAGCGACGAAATCCACCGCTCATTGCTAACTCACTTTTAGCTTACGAAACCACCGCTCATTGCTAACTCACTTTAGCTTACGAAACCAATCGCTCATTGCTAACTCACTTTAGCGACGAACGACCGCTCATTGCTAACTCACTTTTTAGCGACGAACAACCACTTCATTGCTAACTCACTTTAGCTTACGAACGACCGCTCATTGCAACTCACTCACTTTAACTTTTACCGCTCATTGCTAACTCACTTTAGCTCATTGCTAACTCTCATTTTTAACTCACTTTAACGACCGCTCCGCTCATTGCTAACTCACTTTTTAGCGACGAACGACCGCTCATTGCTAACTCACTTTTAGCTTACGAAAACGACCGCTCATTGCTTGCTAACTCACTTTAGCGACGAAACGACCGCTCATTGCTAACTCTCACTTTAGCGAATTTAACGACCGCTCATTGCTAACTCACTTTTTAGCTTTACGAAACGAATCGCTTCATTGCTAACTCACTTTTAGCGAATTTAACCACCGCTCATTGCTAACTCACTTTTTAGCGAAATTTAACGACCGCTCATTGCTAACTCACTTTAGCGAATTTAACGACCGCTCATTGCTAACTCACTTTTTAGCGAATTTAACCACCGCTCATTGCTAACTCACTTTAGCTTAATTTAAACGACCGCTCATTGCTAACTCACTTTAGCTTAATTTAAACAACCGCTCATTGCTAACTCACTTTAGCGACGAACGACCGCTCATTGCTAACTCACTTTAGCTTAATTTAACGACCGCGCATTGCTGCTAACTCACTTTAGCGAATTTAACGACCGCTCATTGCTAACTGCTTTAACTAATTTAACGACCGCTCATTGCTAACTCACTTTACGACGAATCCACCGCTCATTGCTAACTCACTTTTTTAGCAATTTAACGACCGCTCATTGCTAACTCACTTTAGCGACGAAACGACCGCTCATTGCTAACTCACTTTAGCGACGAACGAATCGCTCATTGCTAACTCACTTTAGCGAATTTAACGACCGCTCATTGCTAACTCACTTTTTAACGACGAACGACCGCTCATTGCTAACTCACTTTTTAGCGACGAATCCACCGCTCATTGCTAACTCACTTTAGCGACGAAACGACCGCTCATTGCTAACTCACTTTAGCTTACGAATAACGAATCGCTCATTGCTAACTCACACTTTAGCGACGAACGACCGCTCATTGCTAACTCACTTTAGCGACGAAACGAATCGCTCATTGCTAACTCACTTTTAGCGAATTTAACGACCGCTCATTGCTAACTCACTTTAGCGAATTTAACCGCTCATTGCTAACTCATTTAGCGCTAACTCACATTGCTAACTCACTTTTAGCGACGAACGAATCGCTCATTGCTAACTCACTTTTACTAGCGACGAACGACCGCTCATTGCTAACTCACTTTAGCTTAATTTAAATCCACCGCTCATTGCTAACTCACTTTAGCGACGAAACGACCGCTCATTGCTAACTAACTCACTTTTAGCGACGAACGAATCGCTCATTGCTGCTAACTCACTTTAGCGACGATTTTAACGACCGCTCATTGCTAACTCACTTTAGCGACAACGAACTCGCTCATTGCTAACTCACTTTAGCGAATTAACGACTCGCTCATTGCTAACTCACTTTAGCTTAATTTTAACGACCGCTCATTGCTAACTCACTTTAGCGACGAACGAATCGCTCATTGCTAACTCACTTTTAGCGACGAACCACCGCTCATTGCTAACTCACTTTAGCTTCATTTAACCACCGCTCATTGCTAACTCACTTTTAGCGACGAACCACCGCTCATTGCTAACTCACTTTAGCGATGAACCACCGCTCATTGCTAACTCACTTTAGCGAATTTAACCACCGCTCATTGCTAACTCACTTTAGCTTAACGAACGACCGCTCATTGCTAACTCACTTTAGCGACGAATCCACCGCTCATTGCTAACTCACTTTAGCTTAATTTAACAAACCACCGCTCATTGCTAACTCACTTTTAGCTTAACGAAACGACCGCTCATTGCTAACTCACTTTTTAGCGACGAACCACCGCTCATTGCTAACTCACTTTAGCGACGAACGAATCGCTCATTGCTAACTCACTTTTTAGCTTAATTTAACGACCGCTCATTGCTAACTCACTTTAGCTAACTTTAAACACCGCTCATTGCTAACTCACTTTAGCTCATTGCTAACTCATTGCTAACTCACTTTAGCGACGAACGACCGCTCATTGCTAACTCACTTTAGCGAATTTAACGACCGCTCATTGCTAACTCACTTTAGCGACGAACGACCGCTCATTGCTAACTCACTTTTAGCTTAACGAAACCACCGCTCATTGCTAACTCACTTTAGCGACGAATTTAACCACCGCTCATTGCTAACTCACTTTTACTTAATTTAACGACCGCTCATTGCTAACTCACTTTTAGCGACGAAACGACCGCTCATTGCTAACTCACTTTAGCGAATTTAAACGAACACGCGCTCATTGCTAACTCATTTAGCTTAATTAACGACCGCTCATTGCTAACTCACTTTAGCTTAATCGCTCATTGCTAACTCACTTTAGCGACGAACGACCACCGCTCATTGCTAACTCACTTTTTAGCTTAACGAACCAACCACTCATTGCTAACTCACTTTAGCTTACGAACGACCGCTCATTGCTAACTCACTTTAGCGACGAAACGACCGCTCATTGCTAACTCACTTTAGCGACGAAAACGAACGCTCATTGCTAACTCACTTTAGCGACGAACCACCGCTCATTGCTAACTCACTTTAGCGATTTTAACGACCGCTCATTGCTAACTCACTTTAGCGACGAACGACCGCTCATTGCTAACTCACTTTAGCGACGAAACGACCGCTCATTGCTAACTCACTTTAGCGACGAAAACCACCGCTCATTGCTAACTCACTTTAGCTTAATTAACGAACTCATTGCTCATTTTAGCTAACTCAACGAGCTCATTGCTAACTCACTTTAGCCACCGCTCATTGCTAACTCACTTTAGCGACGAAACGACCGCTCATTGCTAACTCACTTTAGCGACGAACGAACGCTCATTGCTAACTCACTTTAGCGACGAAACGACCGCTCATTGCTAACTCACTTTAGCGACGAAACGACCGCTCATTGCTAACTCACTTTAGCGAATTTAACGACCGCTCATTGCTAACTCACTTTAGCGAATTTAACGACCGCTCATCATTGCAACTCACTTTAGCGAATTTAACGAACCGCTTTATTGCTAACTCACTTTAGCGACGAACGACCGCTCATTGCTAACTCACTTTTAGCGACGAACGAAATCGCTCATTGCTAACTCACTTTTAGCGATTTAACGACCGCTCATTGCTAACTCACTTTAGCGACGAATCCACCGCTCATTGCTAACTCACTTTAGCGACGAACAACGACCGCTCATTGCTAACTCACTTTTTAGCGACGAAACCACCGCTCATTGCTAACTCACTTTAGCGACGAACGACCGCTCATTGCTAACTCACTTTTAGCGAATTTAACCGACCGCTCATTTAACTTTAACTAACTCACATTTACTCTCACTTTACTTACGAAACGCTCTCATTGCTAACTCACTTTAGCGACGAAATCCACCGCTCATTGCTAACTCACTTTAGCGACGAACGACCGCTCATTGCTAACTCACTTTAGCTTAATTTTAACGACCGCTCATTGCTAACTCACTTTAGCGAATTTAAATCCACCGCTCATTGCTAACTCACTTTAGCGACGAAATCCAATCGCTCATTGCTAACTCACTTTAGCTTACGAACGACCGCTCATTGCTAACTCACTTTAGCGACGAACGAATTGCGCTCATTGCTAACTCACTTTTCACTTTAAACGAAACGCTCATTGCTAACTCACTTTTAGCGAATTTTAACGACCGCTCATTGCTAACTCACTTTTAGCGACGAACGAACGACGCTCATTTGCTAACTCACTTTAGCGACGAAACGACCGCTCATTGCTAACTCACTTTAGCGACTTAATTTAACACGCTCATTCATTGCTAACTCACTTTAGCGACGAACCACCGCTCATTGCTTACATTGCTAACTCATTTAACTTAACTTTAACGACGAAAACCACCGCTCATTGCTAACTCACTTTTTAGCGACGAACCAATCGCTCATTGCTAACTCACTTTAGCGACGAACGAACGACCGCTCATTGCTAACTCACTTTAGCGACGAACGACCGCTCATTGCTAACTCACTTTAGCGATTTAACGACCGCTCATTGCTAAACTCACTTTAGCGACGAACCACCGCTCATTGCTAACTCACTTTAGCGACGAAACGACCGCTCATTGCTAACTCACTTTAGCGACGAACGACCGCTCATTGCTAACTCACTTTAGCGACGAAACGACCGCTCATTGCTAACTCACTTTAGCGACGAAACGACCGCTCATTGCTAACTCACTTTAGCGAATTTAACGACCGCTCATTGCTAACTCACTTTAGCGACGAACGACCGCTCATTGCTAACTCACTTTAGCGAATTTAACGACCGCTCTTTGCTAACTCACTTTAGCGACGAAACGACCGCTCATTGCTAACTCACTTTTAGCGACGAACGAACGACCGCTCATTGCTAACTCACTTTTTAGCGACGAAACGACCGCTCATTGCTAACTCACTTTAGCGAATTTAAACCACCGCTCATTGCTAACTCACTTTTTAGCGACGAACGAACGACCGCTCATTGCTAACTCACTTTAGCGAACGAACGACACCGCTCATTGCTAACTCACTTTAACGATTTAACGAATCGCTCATTGCTAACTCACTTTAGCGAATTTAAACGACCGCTCATTTGCTAACTCACTTTAGCGACGAATCCACCGCTCATTGCTAACTCACTTTAGCGACGAACGACCGCTCATTGCTAACTCACTTTAGCGACGAACGAATCGCTCATTGCTAACTCACTTTAGCGACGACGAACCAATCGCTCATTGCTAACTCACTTTAGCGACGAACCACCGCTCATTGCTAACTCACTTTAGCGACGAAACGACCGCTCATTGCTAACTCACTTTAGCGAATTTAACGAACGCGCTCATTGCTAACTCACTTTAGCGACGAAACGACCGCTCATTGCTAACTCACTTTTAGCGACGAACGACCGCTCATTGCTAACTCACTTTAGCGACGAACGACCGCTCATTGCTAACTCACTTTAGCGACGAACGACCGCTCATTGCTAACTCACTTTAGCGACGAACGACCGCTCATTGCTAACTCACTTTAGCTCATTGCTAACTCATTTTACTTTAGCGAAAAACGAATCGCTCATTGCTAACTCACTTTAGCGACGAAATCGAATCGCTTCATTGCTAACTCACTTTAGCGACGAACGAATCGCTTCATTGCTAACTCACTTTAGCGCGAATTTAACGACCGCTCATTGCTAACTCACTTTTTAGCGACGAACCACCGCTCATTGCTAACTCACTTTAGCGACGAACGACCGCTCATTGCTAACTCACTTTTAGCGACGAACGAATCGCTCATTGCTAACTCACTTTAGCGACGAACGACCGCTCAGCTAACTAACTCACTTTAGCGACGAAACCAATCGCTCATTGCTAACTCACTTTAGCGACGAAACCACCGCTCATTGCTAACTCACTTTAGCGACGAACGACCGCTCATTGCTAACTCACTTTTTAGCGACGAAACCACCGCTCATTGCTAACTCACTTTAGCGAATTTAACGACCGCTCATTGCTAACTCACTTTTAAGCGACGAACGACCGCTCATTGCTAACTCACTTTAGCGACGAACGACCGCTCATTGCTAACTCACTTTAGCGAATTTAACGACCGCTCATTGCTAACTCACTTTTTAGCGACGAAACGACCGCTCATTGCTAACTCACTTTAGCGACGAAACCACCGCTCATTGCTAACTCACTTTAGCGACGAACGAATCGCTCATTGCTAACTCACTTTAGCGACGAACCACCGCTCATTGCTAACTCACTTTTAGCGAATTTAACGACCGCTCATTGCTAACTCACTTTAGCGACGAACGAATCGCTCATTGCTAACTCACTTTTTAGCGACGAACGACCGCTCATTGCTAACTCACTTTAGCGACGAACCACCGCTCATTGCTAACTCACTTTAGCGACGAACGACCGCTCATTGCTAACTCACTTTAGCGAATTTAACGACCGCTCATTGCTAACTCACTTTTAGCGACGAACGAACGCTCATTGCTAACTCACTTTAGCGACTCACCGCTCATTGCTAACTCACTTTAGCTTAATTAAACCAATCGCTCATTGCTAACTCACTTTAGCGACGAAACGACCGCTCATTGCTAACTCACTTTAGCGAATTTAACGACCGCTCATTGCTAACTCACTTTAGCGATTTAACGACCGCTCATTGCTAACTCACTTTAGCGACGAACGACCGCTCATTGCTAACTCACTTTTTAGCGAATTTAACGACCGCTCATTGCTAACTTTTAACTTTAGCTTAACGAACGCTCATTGCTAACTCTCACTTTAGCGACGAACCACCGCTCATTGCTAACTCACTTTTAGCGAATTTAACGAATCGCCGCTCATTCTAACTCACTTAGCGACGAACGACCGCTCATTGCTAACTCACTTTAGCGACGAAATCGACCGCTCATTGCTAACTCACTTTAGCGACGAACGAACCGCTCATTGCTAACTCACTTTTAGCGACGAACGACCGCTCATTGCTAACTCACTTTAGCGACGAACGAACCGCTCATTGCTAACTCACTTTTAGCGACGAAACCACCGCTCATTGCTAACTCACTTTTTAGCGACGAACGACCGCTCATTGCTAACTCACTTTAGCGACGAACCACCGCTTCATTGCTAACTCACTTTAGCGATTTAACCACCGCTCATTGCTAACTCACTTTAGCGACGAACGACCGCTCATTGCTAACTCACTTTTAGCGACGAAACGAATCGCTCATTGCTAACTCACTTTAGCGACGAACGAATCGCTCATTGCTAACTCACTTTAGCGACGAAACCACCGCTCATTGCTAACTCACTTTTAGACGAATCCACCGCTCATTGCTAACTCACTTTTAGCGAATTTAACGAACCGCTCATTGCTAACTCACTTTAGCGACGAAACCAATCGCTCATTGCTAACTCACTTTAGCGACTAAACGAATCGCTCATTGCTAACTCACTTTAGCTTAACTCACTTTAGCGAATTTAAACGACCGCTCATTGCTAACTCACTTTAGCGACGAACGACCGCTCATTGCTAACTCACTTTAGCGAATTTAACCACCGCTCATTGCTAACTCACTTTTTAGCGAATTTAACGACCGCTCATTGCTAACTCACTTTTAGCGACGAACGACCGCTCATTGCTAACTCACTTTAGCGACGAACGACCGCTCATTGCTAACTCACTTTAGCGACGAACCACCGCTCATTGCTAACTCACTTTTTAGCTTAATTTAACGACCGCTCATTGCTAACTCACTTTAGCGAATTTAACGACCGCTCATTGCTAACTCACTTTTAGCGACGAAACGACCGCTCATTGCTAACTCACTTTAGCGACGAAACGACCGCTCATTGCTAACTCACTTTAGCGACGAACGACCGCTCATTCATTGCTAACTCACTTTAGCGAATTTAAACGACCGCTCATTGCTAACTCACTTTTAGCGACGAACGAACCGCTCATTGCTAACTCACTTTTTAGCGACGAACGAATCGCTCATTGCTAACTCACTTTAGCGACGAACGACCGCTCATTGCTAACTCACTTTTAGCGATTTAACCACCGCTCATTGCTAACTCACTTTAGCGACGAACCACCGCTCATTGCTAACTCACTTTTAGCGATTTAACCACCGCTCATTGCTAACTCACTTTTTAGCGACGAACGACCGCTTCATTGCTAACTCACTTTTAGCGACGAACGACCACCGCTCATTGCTAACTCACTTTTAGCGATTTAACGACCGCTCATTGCTAACTCACTTTAGCGAGAACGAAACGAATCGCTCATTGCTAACTCACTTTAGCTTAATCACTTTAACGAATCGCTCATTGCTAACTCACTTTTAGCGAACGAACCACCGCTCATTGCTAACTCACTTTAGCGACGAACGACCGCTCATTGCTAACTCACTTTAGCGACGAAACGACCGCTCATTGCTAACTCACTTTTAGCGACGAACGAATCGCTCATTGCTAACTCACTTTAGCTTAACGAACGACCGCTCATTGCTAACTCACTTTAGCTTACGAACGAACCGCTCATTGCTAACTCACTTTTAGCGAATTTTAACCACCGCTCATTGCTAACTCACTTTAGCGACGAACGACCGCTCATTGCTAACTCACTTTAGCGACGAACCACCGCTCATTGCTAACTCACTTTAGCTTTAATTTAACCAATCGCTCATTGCTAACTCACTTTAGCGACGAACGACCGCTCATTGCTAACTCACTTTAGCGACGAACGACCGCTCATTGCTAACTCACTTTTTTAGCGACGAAATCCACGCTCATTGCTAACTCACTTTAGCGACGAACGACCGCTCATTGCTAACTCACTTTAGCGACGAAACGACCGCTCATTGCTAACTCACTTTAGCGAATTTAAACGACCGCTCATTGCTAACTCACTTTTTAGCGACGAATCCACCGCTCACCGCTCATTGCTAACTCACTTTTTAGCGACGAACGACCGCTCATTGCTAACTCACTTTAGCGACGAACGACCGCTCATTGCTAACTCACTTTTTAGCGACGAAACGACCGCTCATTGCTAACTCACTTTAGCTTAATTTAACGAACTCGCTCATTGCTAACTCACTTTTAGCGACGAACGACCGCTCATTGCTAACTCACTTTTAGCGACGAACGACCGCTCATTGCTAACTCACTTTAGCGACGAAACGACCGCTCATTGCTAACTCACTTTTAGCGACGAACGACCGCTCATTGCTAACTCACTTTAGCGACGAACGACCGCTCATTGCTAACTCACTTTAGCGACGAACGACCGCTCATTGCTAACTCACTTTAGCGACGAACGACCGCTCATTTGCTAACTCACTTTAGCGACGAACCAATCGCTCATTGCTAACTCACTTTAGCGACGAAACCACCGCTCATTGCTAACTCACTTTAGCGACGAACGACCGCTCATTGCTAACTCACTTTAGCGAATTTTAACGACCGCTCATTGCTAACTCACTTTAGCGAATTTAACGACCGCTCATTGCTAACTCACTTTAGCTTAACGAACGACCGCTCATTGCTAACTCATTTTTAGCGACGAACGACCGCTCATTGCTAACTCACTTTAGCGACGAAACGACCGCTCATTGCTAACTCACTTTAGCGACGAACGACCGCTCATTGCTAACTCACTTTTTTAGCGACGAACGACCGCTCATTGCTAACTCACTTTTTTAGCGAATTTAACGACCGCTCATTGCTAACTCACTTTAGCGACGAAACGACCGCTCATTGCTAACTCACTTTAGCGACGAAACGACCGCTCATTGCTAACTCACTTTAGCGACGAAACCACCGCTCATTGCTAACTCACTTTTAGCGACGAAACGACCGCTCATTGCTAACTCACTTTAGCGACGAACGACACTCATTGCTAACTCACTTTAGCTTAACGAACGACCGCTCATTTGCTAACTCACTTTAGCGACGAACGACCGCTCATTGCTAACTCACTTTTAGCGACGAACGACCGCTCATTGCTAACTCACTTTAGCGACGAACGACCGCTCATTGCTAACTCACTTTAGCGAATTTAAATCCACCGCTCATTGCTAACTCACTTTAGCGAATTTAACGACCGCTCATTGCTAACTCACTTTAGCGACGAACGACCGCTCATTGCTAACTCACTTTAGCGACGAACGACCGCTCATTGCTAACTCACTTTTAGCGACGAAAACGACCGCTCATTGCTAACTCACTTTAGCGACGAAACGAATCGCTCATTGCTAACTCACTTTAGCGACGAACGACCGCGCATTGCTAACTCACTTTTTTACGACCGCTCATTGCTAACTCACTTTAACCACCGCTCATTGCTAACTCACTTTAGCTTTAACGAACGACCGCTCATTGCTAACTCACTTTAGCGACGAAATCGACCGCTCATTGCTAACTCACTTTAGCGACGAACGACCGCTTTCATTGCTAACTCACTTTAGCGACGAAACGACCGCTCATTGCTAACTCACTTTAGCGACGAACGACCGCTCATTGCTAACTCACTTTAGCGACGAAACCACCGCTCATTGCTAACTCACTTTAGCGAATTTAACGACCGCTCATTGCTAACTCACTTTTAGCGACGAACCACCGCTCATTGCTAACTCACTTTTAGCGACGAACGACCGCTCATTGCTAACTCACTTTAGCGAATTTAACCACCGCTCATTGCTAAACTCACTTTAGCGACGAACGACCGCTCATTGCTAACTCACTTTAGCGAATTTAAACCCACCGCTCATTGCTAACTCACTTTAGCGACGAACGACCGCTCATTGCTAACTCACTTTAGCGACGAACGACCGCTCATTGCTAACTCACTTTAGCTTAATTTTAACGACCGCTCATTGCTAACTCACTTTAGCGACGAACGAATCGCTCATTGCTCATTGCTAACTCACTTTAGCTTACGAACCACCGCTCATTGCTAACTCACTTTAGCGACGAACGACCGCTCATTGCTAACTCACTTTAGCGAATTTAACCACCGCTCATTGCTAACTCACTTTAGCTTAATTTAACGACCGCTCATTGCTAACTCACTTTTAGCGACGAAACGACCGCTCATTGCTAACTCACTTTAGCGACGAACGACCGCTCATTGCTAACTCACTTTTAGCGACGAATCCAACGACCGCTCATTGCTAACTCACTTTTAGCGACGAAACCACCGCTCATTGCTAACTCACTTTTTAGCGACGAACGAACGAATCGCTCATTGCTAACTCACTTTAGCGACGAACCACCGCTCATTGCTAACTCACTTTAGCGACGAACGACCGCTCATTGCTAACTCACTTTAGCTTAAACGACCGCTCATTGCAACTCGCTTTATTGCTAACTCACTTTTTAACTTTTACTTAACGACCGCTCATTGCTAACTCACTTTTAGCTTTAATGAACCAATCGCTCATTGCTAACTCACTTTAGCGACGAACGACCGCTCATTGCTAACTCACTTTAGCGACGAACGACCGCTCATTGCTAACTCACTTTAGCGACGAAACGACCGCTCATTGCTAACTCACTTTTTAGCGAATTTAACGACCGCTCATTGCTAACTCACTTTAGCGAATTTAACGACGACCGCTTCATTGCTAACTCACTTTAGCGACGAATCGAACGACCGCTCATTGCTAACTCACTTTAGCTTACGAACCAATCGCTCATTGCTAACTCACTTTAGCGACGAAACCACCGCTCATTGCTAACTCACTTTAGCGAGCGACGCTCATTGCTAACTCACCGCTTTATTGCTAACTCACTTTGCTAACTTACGAAACGAATCGCTCGCTCATGCTAACTCACTTTAGCGAATTTAACGACCGCTCATTGCTAACTCACTTTAGCGACGAACGACCGCTCATTGCTAACTCACTTTAGCTTAATTTAACGACCGCTCATTGCTAACTCACTTTAGCGACGAACGACCGCTCATTGCTAACTCACTTTAGCGACGAACGACCGCTCATTGCTAACTCACTTTAGCGAATTTAACGACCGCTCATTGCTAACTCACTTTAGCGAATAAATCGACCGCTCATTGCTAACTCACTTTTTAGCGACGAACCACCGCTCATTGCTAACTCACTTTAGCGACGAACGACCGCTCATTGCTAACTCACTTTAGCGACGAAACGACCGCTTCATTGCTAACTCACTTTAGCTTACGAACGAATCGCTCATTGCTAACTCACTTTAGCGAATTTAAACCACCGCTCATTGCTAACTCACTTTAGCGAATCCAAACTCATTGCTCATTGCTAACTCACTTTATTGCTAACTTAAATCCAATCGCTCATTGCTAACTCACTTTAGCGACGCAATTAACGACCGCTCATTGCTAACTCACTTTAGCTTACGAACGACCGCTCATTGCTAACTCACTTTAGCGACGAACGACCGCTCATTGCTAACTCACTTTTTAGCGACGAACGACCGCTCATTGCTAACTCACTTTTTAGCGACGAACGACCGCTCATTGCTAACTCACTTTAGCGACGAACGACCGCTCATTGCTAACTCACTTTTAGCGAACGACCACCGCTCATTGCTAACTCACTTTAGCGAATTTAACGACCGCTCATTGCTAACTCACTTTAGCGACGAAACGACCGCTCATTGCTAACTCACTTTAGCGACGAACCACCGCTCATTGCTAACTCACTTTAGCGAATTTTAACGACCGCTCATTGCTAACTCACTTTAGCGACGAAACCAATCCGCTCATTGCTAACTTTTTACTTTTAACGACCGCTCATTGCTAACTCACTTTAGCTCACCGCTCATTGCTAACTCACTTTAGCGACGAAAATCCACCGCTCATTGCTAACTCACTTTTAGCGACGAACCAACCGCTCATTGCTAACTCACTTTTAGCGACGAACGACCGCTCATTGCTAACTCACTTTAGCGACGAAACCACCGCTCATTGCTAACTCACTTTAGCTTAATTTAACGACCGCTCATTGCTAACTCACTTTAGCTTTAACGCTCATTGCTAACTCACTTTAGCAACGACCGCTCATTGCTAACTCACTTTAGCGACGAAACGACCGCTCATTGCTAACTCACTTTAGCGACGATTTTAACGACCGCTCATTGCTAACTCACTTTAGCGACGAAACGACCGCTCATTGCTAACTCACTTTAGCTTAATTTAACGACACCGCTCATTGCTAACTCACTTTTAGCGACGAATCCACCGCTCATTGCTAACTCACTTTAGCGACGAACGACCGCTCATTGCTAACTCACTTTTAGCGACGAACGACCGCTCATTGCTAACTCACTTTAGCTTACGAACCACCGCTCATTGCTAACTCACTTTTAGCGACGAAACCACCGCTCATTGCTAACTCACTTTATTGCTAACGACCGCTCATTGCTAACTCACTTTAGCTTAACGATTTAACGACCGCTCATTGCTAACTCACTTTAGCGACGAACCACCGCTCATTGCTAACTCACTTTAGCGACGAAACGACCGCTCATTGCTAACTCACTTTAGCGACGACGAAACGACCGCTCATTGCTAACTCACTTTAGCGACGAACCACCGCTCATTGCTAACTCACTTTAGCGACGAAACCACCGCTCATTGCTAACTCACTTTTAGCGAATTTAAACAACCGCTCATTGCTAACTCACTTTAGCGACGAAAACGACCGCTCATTGCTAACTCACTTTTAGCGACGAACGACCGCTCATTGCTAACTCACTTTAGCGAATTTAACCACCGCTCATTGCTAACTCACTTTAGCGAATTTAACCACCGCTCATTGCTAACTCACTTTAGCGACGAACCACCGCTCATTGCTAACTCACTTTAACTCACTTTAACGAATCGCGCTCATTGCTAACTCACTTTTTAGCGACGAAACGACCGCTCATTGCTAACTCACTTTAGCGACGAACGACCGCTCATTGCTAACTCACTTTTAGCGACGAAACGACCGCTCATTGCTAACTCACTTTAGCGACGAACGACCGCTCATTGCTAACTCACTTTTTAGCGCTTAATAAAACGAATCGCTCATTGCTAACTCACTTTAGCTTAATTTAACGACCGCTCATTGCTAACTCACTTTAGCGACGAAACGACCGCTCATTGCTAACTCACTTTAGCGATTTAACGACCGCTCATTGCTAACTCACTTTTAGCGACGAACCACCGCTCATTGCTAACTCACTTTAGCGACGAACCAACGCTCATTGCTAACTCACTTTTAGCGACGAACGACCGCTCATTGCTAACTCACTTTAGCGACGAAACCACCGCTCATTGCTAACTCACTTTTAGCGACGAACCACCGCTCATTGCTAACTCACTTTAGCGACGAAACGACCGCTCATTGCTAACTCACTTTAGCGACGAAACGACCGCTCATTGCTAACTCACTTTTAGCGACGAACGACCGCTCATTGCTAACTCACTTTAGCGACGAACGACCGCTCATTGCTAACTCACTTTAGCGACGAACGACCGCTCATTGCTTAACTCACTTTAGCGAACTCACTTTTAGCGAATTTAACCACCGCTCATTGCTAACTCACTTTTTAGCGACGAACGACCGCTCATTGCTAACTTTTAACTTTTTAACGACCGCTCATTGCGACCACTTTATTGCTAACTCACTTTAACTCACTTTTAAATCCAACGACCGCTCATTGCTAACTCACTTTTTAGCGAATTTAAACCAACCGCTCATTGCTAACTCACTTTTTAGCTTACGAACGACCGCTCATTGCTAACTCACTTTAGCGAATTTAACGACCGCTCATTGCTAACTCTTTACTTTTAGCGACGAAACGAATCGCTCATTGCTAACTCACTTTAGCGAATTTAACCACCGCTCATTGCTAACTCACTTTAGCGACGAAACGACCGCTCATTGCTAACTCACTTTAGCGACGAACGACCGCTCATTGCTAACTCACTTTAGCGACGAACCACCGCTCATTGCTAACTCACTTTTAGCTTTAACGAAACGACCATTCATTGCTAACTCACTTTTTAGACGAAACGAATCGCTCATTGCTAACTCACTTTTAGCGACGACGACACCGCTCATTGCTAACTCACTTTTAGCGAATTTAACGACCGCTCATTGCTAACTCACTTTAGCGACGAACGACCGCTCATTGCTAACTCACTTTAGCGAATTTAACGACAATCGCTCATTGCTAACTCACTTTAGCTTAATTTAACGAATCGCTCATTGCTAACTCACTTTAGCGACGAACGACCGCTCATTGCTAACTCACTTTAGCTTAATTTAACCACCGCTCATTGCTAACTCACTTTAGCGACGAACGACACCGCTCATTGCTAACTCACTTTAGCGACGAACGACCGCTCATTGCTAACTCACTTTAGCGACGAACGACCGCTCATTGCATTGCTTTACTCACTTTTAGCTTACTTTAAACCACCGCTCATTGCTAACTCACTTTTTAGCGAATTTAACGACCGCTCATTGCTAACTCACTTTAGCGAATTTAAACGACCGCTCATTGCTAACTCACTTTTTAGCGACGAATACGACCGCTCATTGCTAACTCACTTTTAGCGAATTTAACGACCGCTCATTGCTAACTCACTTTTAGCGACGAAACCGCCGCTCATTGCTAACTCACTTTAGCGAATTTAACGACCGCTCATTGCTAACTCACTTTTAGCGACGAACCACCGCTCATTGCTAACTCACTTTAGCGACGAATCGACCGCTCATTGCTAACTCACTTTTAGCGACGAACGACCGCTCATTGCTAACTCACTTTAGCGATTTAGCCGCTCATTTAAACCAATCGCTCATTGCTAACTCACTTTTAACTCACTTTAATTTAACGACCGCTCATTGCTAACTCACTTTTAGCGACGAACGACCGCTCATTGCTAACTCACTTTAGCGACGAACGACCGCTCATTGCTAACTCACTTTAGCGACGAAACCACCGCTCATTGCTAACTCACTTTAGCGACGAACGACCGCTCATTGCTAACTCACTTTTAGCGACGAACGACCACCGCTCATTGCTAACTCACTTTTAGCGACGAACGAACCGCTCATTGCTAACTCACTTTAGCGACGAACGACCGCTCATTGCTAACTCACTTTAGCTTAATTTAACGATCGCTCATTGCTAACTCACTTTAGCGACGAACGACCGCTCATTGCTAACTCACTTTAGCGACGAACGACCGCTCATTGCTAACTCACTTTAGCGATTTAACGACCGCTCATTGCTAACTCACTTTAGCGACGAAACGACCGCTCATTGCTAACTCACTTTAGCGACGAACGACCGCTCATTGCTAACTCACTTTAGCGACGAACGACCGCTCATTGCTAACTCACTTTTTAGCGACGAAACCACCGCTCATTGCTAACTCACTTTAGCGAATTTAACGACCGCTCATTGCTAACTCACTTTAACGACCGCTCAAATCTAACTCACTTTAGCTCATTGCTAACTCATTTTTAACTCACTTTTATTTAACGACCGCTCTCATTGCTCATTTTAGCTTAACTCGACACTTTTATTGCTAACTCACTTTTACGACCGCTCATTGCTAACTCACTTTAGCTTGGATTTAACCACCGCTCATTGCTAACTCACATTTTAACTCACTTTAACGAAACCACCGCTCATTGCTAACTCACTTTAGCGACGAAACGACCGCTCATTGCTAACTCACTTTAGCGACGAACGACCGCTCATTGCTAACTCACTTTAGCGAATTTAACGACCGCTCATTGCTAACTCACTTTAGCGAATTTAACGACCGCTCATTGCTAACTCACTTTTTAGCGACGAAACCACCGCTCATTGCTAACTCACTTTAGCTTAATTTAACGACCGCTCATTGCTAACTCACTTTAGCGACGAACGACCGCTCATTGCTAACTCACTTTTTTAGCGACGAAACGACCGCTCATTGCTAACTCACTTTTAGCGAATTTAACCACCGCTCATTGCTAACTCACTTTAGCGACGAAACGACCGCTCATTGCTAACTCACTTTAGCGACGAACGACCGCTCATTGCTAACTCACTTTAGCGACGAAACGACCGCTCATTGCTAACTCACTTTAGCGACGAACGACCGCTCATTGCTAACTCACTTTAGCGACGAAACGACCGCTCATTGCTAACTCACTTTAGCGACGAACGAAACGCCCGCTCATTGCTAACTCACTTTAGCGACGAACGACCGCTCATTGCTAACTCACTTTAGCGACGAACGACCGCTCATTGCTAACTCACTTTTTAGCGACGAACCATCGCTCATTGCTAACTCACTTTAGCGACGAACGACCGCTCATTGCTAACTCACTTTTAGCGAATTTAACGACCGCTCATTGCTAACTCACTTTAGCGACGAAACACCGCTCATTGCTAACTCACTTTAGCTTAATTTAAACGACCGCTCATTGCTAACTCACTTTAGCGACGAAACGACCGCTCATTGCTAACTCACTTTAGCGACGAAACGACCGCTCATTGCTAACTCACTTTTAGCGACGAAACCACCGCTCATTGCTAACTCACTTTAACGACCGCTCATTTAACGACCGCTCATTGCTAACTCACTTTAGCGACGAACGACCGCTCATTGCTAACTCACTTTTTAGCTTAACGAACGACCGCTCATTGCTAACTCACTTTAGCGACGAACGACCGCTCATTGCTAACTCACTTTAGCGACGAACCACCGCTCATTGCTAACTCACTTTTAGCGACGAACGACCGCTCATTGCTAACTCACTTTAGCTTAATTTAAACGACCGCTCATTGCTAACTCACTTTAGCGACGAAACGACCGCTCATTGCTAACTCACTTTAGCGACGAACGCAACCGCTCATTGCTAACTCACTTTAGCGACGAACCACCGCTCATTGCTAACTCACTTTAGCGACGAAACCACCGCTCATTGCTAACTCACTTTAGCGACGAAACGAATCGCTCATTGCTAACTCACTTTAGCGACGAATCCACCGCTCATTGCTAACTCACTTTAGCGACGAACGACCGCTCATTGCTAACTCACTTTTAGCTTAACCAATCCGCTCATTGAACTTTAATCGCTCATTCATTGCTAACTCACTTTAGCGACGAACGACCGCTCATTGCTAACTCACTTTTAGCGAATTTAACGACCGCTCATTGCTAACTCACTTTTTAGCGACGAAACGACCCGCTCATTGCTAACTCACTTTAGCGACGAACGACCGCTCATTGCTAACTCACTTTAGCGACGAAACGACCGCTCATTGCTAACTCACTTTAGCGACGAACGACCGCTCATTGCTAACTCACTTTAGCGACGAACGACCGCTCATTGCTAACTCACTTTAGCGACGAACGACCGCTCATTGCTAACTCACTTTAGCGAATTTAACGACCGCTCATTGCTAACTCACTTTAGCGACGAACGACCGCTCATTGCTAACTCACTTTTAGCGACGAAATCCATCGCTCATTGCTAACTCACTTTAGCGACGAACGACCGCTCATTGCTAACTCACTTTAGCGACGAACGACCGCTCATTGCTAACTCACTTTTAGCGAATTTAACGACCGCTCATTGCTAACTCACTTTAGCGACGAACCACCGCTCATTGCTAACTCACTTTAGCGACGAACGACCGCTCATTGCTAACTCACTTTAGCGAATTTTAACGACCGCTCATTGCTAACTCACTTTAGCGACGAACGCCACCGCTCATTGCTAACTCACTTTAGCGACGAACGACCGCTCATTGCTAACTCACTTTTAGCGACGAAACGACCGCTCATTGCTAACTCACTTTAGCGACGAAACGACCGCTCATTGCTAACTCACTTTAGCGACGAACCACCGCTCATTGCTAACTCACTTTTAGCGACGAACGACCGCTCATTGCTAACTCACTTTAGCGACGAACGACCGCTCATTGCTAACTCACTTTAGCGACGAAACGACCGCTCATTGCTAACTCACTTTTAGCGACGAAACGACCGCTCATTGCTAACTCACTTTAGCGAATTTAACGACCGCTCATTGCTAACTCACTTTTAGCGACGAAACCACCGCTCATTGCTAAACTCACTTTAGCGACGAACGACCGCTCATTGCTAACTCACTTTTAGCGACGAAACGACCGCTCATTGCTAACTCACTTTAGCGACGAACGACCGCTCATTGCTAACTCACTTTTTAGCTTACGAACGACCGCTCATTGCTAACTCACTTTAGCGACGAACGACCGCTCATTGCTAACTCACTTTTTAGCGACGAACGACCGCTTCATTGCTAAACTCACTTTAGCGACGAACGACCGCTCATTGCTAACTCACTTTAGCGACGAACCACCGCTCATTGCTAACTCACTTTAGCGACGAACCACCGCTCATTGCTAACTCACTTTAGCGACGAACGACCGCTCATTGCTAACTCACTTTTTAGCGACGAACGACCGCTCATTGCTAACTCACTTTAGCGAATTTAACCACCGCTCATTGCTAACTCACTTTTAGCGACGAAACCACCGCTCATTGCTAACTCACTTTAGCGACGAACGACCGCTCATTGCTAACTCACTTTTTAGCGACGAATCCAATCGCTCATTGCTAACTCACTTTAGCGACGAACGACCGCTCATTGCTAACTCACTTTAGCGACGAACGACCGCTCATTGCTAACTCACTTTTAGCGACGAACGACCGCTCATTGCTAACTCACTTTTAGCGACGAAACGACCGCTCATTGCTAACTCACTTTAGCGAATTTAACGACCGCTCATTGCTAACTCACTTTTAGCGACGAACGACCGCTCATTGCTAACTCACTTTAGCGAATTTAACGACCGCTCATTGCTAACTCACTTTAGCGACGAAACGATCGCTCATTGCTAACTCACTTTAGCGACGAACCACCGCTCATTGCTAACTCACTTTAGCGACGAACGACCGCTCATTGCTAACTCACTTTTTAGCGACGAAACGACCGCTCATTGCTAACTCACTTTAGCGACGAACCACCGCTCATTGCTAACTTAGCTTTAGCGACGAAACGACCGCTCATTGCTAACTCACTTAGCGATTTAACGACCGCTCATTGCTAACTCACTTTTAGCGACGAACGCACCGCTCATTGCTAACTCACTTTAGCGACGAACGACCGCTCATTGCTAACTCACTTTTAGCGAATTTAACGACCGCTCATTGTTAACTCACTTTTAGCGACGAACGACCGCTCATTGCTAACTCACTTTAGCGAATTAACGACCATCGCTCATTGCTAACTCACTTTAGCGACGAACGCACCGCTCATTGCTAACTCACTTTTAGCGACGTAACG
>JAINDJ010000128.1:0-60203 GCA_019845555.1 Aristolochia fimbriata | reverse complement strand
TAACGACCACTTATTGGTAACCACCGCTTCATTGCTAACTCACTTTAGCGACGAACGACCGCTCATTGCCAACTCACTTTAGCGAATTTAACGACCGCTCATTGCTAACTCACTTTAGCTTAACGACGAACGACCGCTCATTGCTAACTCACTTTAGCTTAATTTAACGCACCGCTCATTGCTAACTCACTTTAGCGACGAATCCACCGCTTCATTGCTAACTCACTTTAGCGACGAACGACCGCTCATTATTAACTCACTTTAGCGACGAAATCCACCGCTCATTGCTAACTCACTTTTAGCGACGAAAACGACCGCTCATTGCAAACTCACTTTAGCGACGAACGACCGCTCATTGCTAACTCACTTTAGCGACGAACGACCGCTCATTGCTAACTCACTTTAGCGACGAACGACCGCTTCATTGCCAACTCACTTTAGCGATTTGCTAACTCACTTTAACGAACGCAACGCTCATTGCTTGCTACTTTAGCGACGAACGACCGCTTCATTGCTAACTCACTTTAGCGACGAAACCACCGCTTCATTGCTAACTCACTTTTAGCGACGAACGACCGCTCATTGCTAACTCACTTTAGCGAATTTAACGACCGCTCATTGCTAACTCACTTTAGCGACGAACGACCGCTTCATTGCTAAATCACTTTAGCGACGAACGACCGCTCATTGCAACTCGCTTTTAGCGACGAACGACCGCTTCATTCAACTTTTAGCGACGAACGACCGCTCATTGCTAACTCACTTTAGCGATTACGAACAACCGCTCATTGCTAACTCACTTTAGCGACGAACGAACGCTCGCTTGCTGCTAACTCACTTTAGCGATTTAACGACCGCTTCATTGCTAACTCACTTTAGCGACGAAACGACCGCTCATTGCTAACTCACTTTAGCGACGAAACGACCGCTCATTGCTAACTCACTTTAGCGACGACGAACGACCGCTCATTGCTAACTCACTTTAGCGAACGAACGACCGCTCATTGCTAACTCACTTTAGCGAATTTTAACGACCGCTCATTGCTAACTCACTTTAGCGACGAACGACCGCTTCATTGCTAACTCACTTTTAGCGACGAACGACCGCTCATTGCTAACTCACTTTAGCGACGAACGACCGCTTCATTGCAAACTCACTTTAGCGACGAATTTAACGACCGCTCATTGCTAACTCACTTTAACGACGAACGAACCGCTCATTGCTAACTCACTTTAGCGACGAACGACCGCTCATTGCTAACTCACTTTAGCGACGACGAACGACCGCTCATTGCTAACTCACTTTAGCGACGAACGACCGCTTCATTGCTAACTCACTTTAGCGACGAACGACCGCTCATTGCTAAATCACTTTAGCGACGAACGACCGCTCATTGCATAACTCACTTTTAGCGACGAACGACCGCTCATTGCTAACTCACTTTAGCGACGAAACGACCGCTTCATTGCTAAATCACTTTTAGCGACGAACGACCGCTTCATTGCTAAATCACTTTAGCGACGAACGACCGCTCATTGCTAACTCACTTTAGCGACGAAAACGACCGCTCATTGCTAACTCACTTTAGCGACGAACGACCGCTTCATTGCTAACTCACTTTAGCGATTTAACGCACCGCTCATTGCTAACTCACTTTAGCGACGAAACGACCGCTCATTGCTAAACTCACTTTAGCGACGAACGACCGCTCATTGCTAACTCACTTTAGCGACGAACGACCGCTTCATTGCTAACTCACTTTAGCGACGAACGACCGCTCATTGCTAACTCACTTTAGCGACGAACGACCGCTTCATTGCTAACTCACTTTAGCGATTTAACGACCGCTCATTGCTAACTCACTTTAGCGACGAACGACCGCTTCATTGCTAACTCACTTTTAGCGACGAAACGACCGCTTCATTGCTAACTCACTTTAGCGACGAACGACCGCTCATCATTGCTAACTCACTTTAGCGACGAACGACCGCTCATTGCTAACTCACTTTAGCGACGAACGACCGCTTCATTGCTAACTCACTTTAGCGACGAACGACCGCTCATTGCTAACTCACTTTAGCGACGAACGACCGCTCATTGCTAACTCACTTTAGCGACGAACGACCGCTCATTGCCAACTCACTTTAGCGACGAAACCAACCGCTCATTGCCAAATCACTTTAGCGACGAACGACCGCTCATTGCTAACTCACTTTAGCGACGAAACCACCGCTCATTGCTGCTAACTCACTTTAGCGACGAAACGACCGCTCATTGCTAACTCACTTTAGCGACGAAACGACCGCTCATTGCTAACTCACTTTAGCGACGAACGACCGCTTCATTGCTAACTCACTTTAGCGACGAAACGACCGCTCATTGCTAACTCACTTTAGCGAATTTAAACCACCGCTCATTGCTAACTCACTTTAGCGACGAAAACGACCGCTCATTGCTAACTCACTTTAGCGAACGAAACGACCGCTTCATTGCTAACTCACTTTAGCGACGAAACGACCGCTCATTGCTAACTCACTTTAGCGACGAAACGACCGCTTCATTGCTAACTCACTTTAGCGACGAACGACCGCTTCATTGCTAACTCACTTTAGCGACGAACGACCGCTTCATTGCTAACTCACTTTAGCTTTGACGAACGACCGCTTCATTGCTAAACTCACTTTAGCGAATTTAACGACCGCTCATTGCTAACTCACTTTTAGCGACGAAACGACCGCTCATTGCCAACTCACTTTAGCGACGAACAAACGACCGCTCATTGCTAACTCACTTTAGCGAATTTAACGCACCGCTCATTTAAACGCTTAACGAAACGACCGCTTCATTGCTAACTCACTTTAGCGACGCAACGACCGCTCGGCCGGCGAACTCACCATTAATGAACGACTGTTCACAAATCACTTTTAAATAATGCAACGCATCGCTTCATTGCCAAATCATTTTAGCGCGAATCCATCATAATTGCTAACTCACTTTAGCGACGAACCACCGCTCATTGCGAACTTCATCTTCTTAGACGAACGCACCGCTCATTGCGAACTCACTTTAATACGAACGCACCGCTCATTGCTGACCTTCCACTTTTAGCCGAAAGACCGCTCATTTCAACTCACTTAGCTTGACGAACGATCGCTCATTGCTAACTCAATTTAGCGCATTTTAAAGACCGCTCATTGCTAACTCAATTAGGACGAATCCACCGCTCATTGCCAACTCAATTAGCTTAATTTAACGACTGCTCATAACTCAATTTAGGACGAAATTGATCGTTCATTGGTTAACTCAATTTTAGCTAATTTAATGACCGTTAATTTCTAACTCACTTTTAGCGACGGAACGACCGCTCATTGCTAACTCACTTTTAGCTTAATTTAATGACCGCTCGCGGGTAACCATTTTAGCGACGAATCCAATCGCTCATGGCTAACTCCACTTTATTTAATGCGAAAGACCGCTTCATTGGCTAACTCACTTTCTTAGCTTTTAATCCAATCGCTCATTGCTAACTCACTTTAGCTAATGAATGACAGTTCATTGGTAACCTAATTTTAGCTTACGAAGACCGCTCATTGGTAACTCACTTAGCGAATTTTATGACCGCTCATTGCTAACTCAATTTTAACTAAGAAAGACCGCTCATTGGTAACTCACTTTAAATGACGAATCCACCGCTCATTGCTAACTCCAATTTAACTTAAGAAAGACCGCTCATCAAGCTAATCCTCCAATTTGGGACTTTTAACGACCGTCATTGCTAACCCAATTTAGCCACGAATGGGAGTCGCTGTAACTCAATTTAGGGACGCAACTAACGTCATTGCTAACCTTACTTTAGCCGATCGCATCGACCATTCATTGCTTACTCACTATAGCAACGATCTACCGCTCATTGCTAACTAACTTTAGCTTGACGCACGACCATTCATTGCTTACCACTTTAGCGAAGAACGACCGTTCATTGCTAACTCACCTTTAGCGCATTTAATGACCGCTCATTGCTAACTCAGTTTAGCCACGCGAATGACCGCTCATTGGCTAACTGACTTTAATGAAACGAATGCTCATTGCTAACTCAATTTAGTGACTAAAGACCGCTTCATTATAACTGACTTTAGCTTATTAACTAATCGCTCATTGCTAACTCACTTTTAGTGATTTTAAAGGAGTCGCTGTTAACCATTGGTAACGACCGCTCATTGCTAACCACAGCTAAACGACCGAATCGCTATTGGTAACCCACTTTAGTGACGAATGAACGTTTCATTGCTAACTCTAATTTTTTAGTTAATTTAATCAACGCTTCTTTTGTTAACTCAATTTTAGCTTATTTAACGAATCGCTTCATTGCCAACTCAATTTTAGCGAATTTAAAGGGAGCTCATTGCCAACTCAATTTAGGACGAAAGAGTCGTTGCTAACTCACCATACATTGCTAACTCAATTTAGCCAAATTAACGACCGGGCCATTGGTAACCCTTCTTAGCTTTAACGACCTTTTCATTGCTAACTCACTTTAGCTTAATTTAACGCATCGTTTCATTGATAACTCCTTTTAAATGACTTAAACCAATCGCTCACATGGCTAACTCACTTTTAGCGACGAAAGTAGTCGCTAAGCTAACTCAATTTAGAAGGAACAACCGCTCATTGCTAATGCACTTTAAATGATGAACTAATCGTCAAAATCAACTCACTTTTAGCATCTTAACCACTATTCATTGCGAACTCACTTTAGCGACGACGACCGCTCATTGCTAACTCACTTTAGCTTTAACGAACCACCGCTTTAGCGACATTTGCTAACTCACTTTAGCGAATTTAAATGACCACCGCTCATTGCTAACTCACTTTAGCGACGAACGACCGCTCATTGCTAACTCACTTTAGCGACGAACGACCGCTCATTGCTAACTCACTTTTTAGCGACGAACGACCGCTCATTGCTAACTCACTTTTAGCGACGAACCACCGCTCATTGCTAACTCACTTTAGCGACGAATTTAACCGATCGCTCATTGCTAACTCACTTTAGCGACGAAACCACCGCTTCATTGCTAAACTCACTTTTAGCGACGAACGACCGCTCATTGCTAACTCACTTTAGCGACGAACGACCGCGCTCATTGCTAACTCACTTTAGCGACGAAACGACCGCTCATTGCTAACTCACTTTAGCGACGAAACGAATCGCTCATTGCTAACTCACTTTAGCGACGAACGACCGCTCATTGCTAACTCACTTTTAGCGACGAACGACCGCTCATTGCTAACTCACTTTAGCGACGAACGACCGTTCATTGCTAACTCACTTTAGCGACGAACGACCGCTCATTGCTAACTCACTTTAGCGACGAACGACCGCTCATTGCTAACTCACTTTAGCGACGAACGACCGTTCATTGCTAACTCACTTTAGCGACGAACGACCGCTCATTGCTAACTCACTTTAGCGACGAACGACCGCTTCATTGCTAACTCACTTTAGCGACGAACGACCGCTCATTGCTAACTCACTTTAGCGACGAACGACCGCTCATTGCTAACTCACTTTTTAGCGACGAACGACCGCTCATTGCTAACTCACTTTAGCGACGAACCACCGCTCATTGCTAACTCACTTTAGCGACGAAACCACCGCTCATTGCTAAACTCACTTTAGCGACGAAACGACCGCTTCATTGCTAACTCACTTTAGCGACGAACGACCGCTCATTGCTAACTCACTTTAGCGACGAACGACCGCTCATTGCTAACTCACTTTAGCGACGAAACGACCGCTCATTGCTAACTCACTTTAGCGACGAACGACCGCGCTCATTGCTAAACTCACTTTAGCGACGAACGACCGCTCATTGCTAACTCACTTTAGCGACGAACGACCGCTCATTGCTAACTCACTTTAGCGACGAAACGACCGCTCATTGCTAACTCACTTTAGCGACGAAACGACCGCTCATTGCTAACTCACTTTTTAGCGACGAACGACCGCTCATTGCTAACTCACTTTAGCGATTTAACGACCGCTCATTGCTAACTCACTTTTAGCTAGCGAACGAACCACCGCTCATTGCTAACTCACTTTTAGCGACGAACGACCGCTCATTGCTAACTCACTTTTAGCGACGAACGACCGCTCATTGCTAACTCACTTTAGCGAATTTAACGACCGCTTCATTGCTAACTCACTTTTTAACGACTTTAACGAACGACCGCTCATTGCTAACTCCCACTATAATGCATTTAATCCATCGCTCATGGCTAACTCACTTTAGCTTAATGAACGACCGCTCATTGGTAACTCACTTTTAGCGAATGGAAGACCGCTTCATTGGTAACTCACTTTAACGGATTTAACACCGCTCATTGCTAACTCACTTTAACGAGGAAACACCGCTTCATTGCAGGTTAACTCAATTTAGCTTTACGAAAGGAGTTTCGTTGCTAACTCAATTTTGGGACGAAAAGGGAGTCATTGCTAACTCTTACCAGCAACTTAACCGTCATTGGTAACTCACTTTAGCAACGAATGACCTACCATTCATTGGCTAACTCACTTTTGAACGCAATCCACCGCTCATTGTTAACTCACTTTAACATGATCGACCGCTTCATTGCTAACTCACTTTAATGATCAATCACCGCTCATTGTTAACTCATTTTAGCTTAATGCAATCCACGCTTCACATTGCTAACCTTCACTTTAGCTTACTTGGAATCCACCGCTCATTGCTAACTCACTCATTATAGCTTATTTAATGACCGCTCACATTATAACTCACATTAAGGCGAATTTTAATGACCGCTCATTGCGAACTCAATTTAGCTAATTTAATGGACTATTCATTGCTAACCAATTTAGGATCCTAATGGAGCTCATTTGTAACTCAATTTTAGGGACAACGACCGCTTCATTGCAAACTCAATTTTAGCTTACCTAACGCACAATCATTCATTGGTAACCCACTTTTAATTTAACGACCATTCATGGCTAACTCACTTTTAGTACGAACGACCGCTCATTGCTAACTCACTTTTTAGTGACTAAACCACCGCTCATGGCTAACTACTTTTAGCGGTAGGTTCCACCGCTCATTGCAAACTCACTTAGCGACTCTAATCCACCGCTCAGCGGCAAACTTCACTTTAGCTAATGAACGCATCGCTCATGGCTAACTCACTTTAGCGACGAAATCCACCACTCATTGGTAACCTCACTTTTAGCTTAATTAAATCCACGCTATTGGTAACTCACTTTAATGAATTTAACGATGTAGTCGCCGCTACTCACTTTGTAGTCGCCGCTACTCACTTTAACGTAACGTGAGTCATTATTAATTTCTTTAGGGACGAAACGCCCGCTCATCCATAACCCAATTTTAGCGACAAGCCGCAGTCATTTCTAACTCAGTTTAGTGACGGTGTCCGCTAGTGACTTCATCTCCAATTTAGAGACTAATGGAATCATTACTTACACACTTTAGCTTAATCAATGGGGGATGTAGCCAACTCATCACTTTTAGCAAATCTAAAGGGAGACGCTCCTAACTCACTTCAAATGGACAAACGGAGTCGCCACTAACTCACTTTTTAGATGAACATCCGCTCACCGGTAACTCATTTAAACTACACATCGCTAATCCGACTTTTATGCATGCACCGAAGTCAATACCACTAATTTTAGGCACCACGTCCGCTCATCGCGAAACTCAATTTTAGTGTCAAACTGAGTCGCTTAACTCAATTTTTAATGACGAACGGAGTCGCCGCGAACTCACTTTAACGAACGAGTCATTGCTAATCCACTTTTAGCGACGGAGTGTATCGCTCATTGAGAACTCACTTTAACGACGAACGACGACGCCATTGTTAACTCACTTTTAGTATAACAAGTCAATTTTCATTGGAACTCTATTTATTGACGAAAATCTACCGCTCATTGTTAACTCACTTTAGCGGAATGGAATTTCATTGTTAATTCACAATAGCGACGGTGAAACCATTTGTTGTTAACTCACTTTAGTGACGACCAAGTCATTGCTAATCTCACTTTCAAACGACGAACGGAGTCACTCACTTTTAACCCACTTTATCCACCGTTCATCGCTAAACTCACTTTTAGTGATGAACATCGTTCGCCGCTAACTCACTTTAGACAACGAAAGGCTCATCTCTAACTCACTTTTACGATGGACGGAGTAGTCGCTAGTCACTTAAGCGACTCACTTTTAGCAGCTTACTTTAACGCAACAACGAGCCATTGCTAACTCACTTTAGCGACGAAACGACCACTAGTGGCTAACTCACTTTTTAGTGATGAAAGGAGTCCACCGCTTACACAAACTTTTTAGCGAAGAACGGGCTCGCCGCTTAACTCAAATTAGCAAAACAAAAGGAGTTGTTGCTAACTTCACTTTTAGTGACGAACGGGTCGCTTCATTGTTAACTCACTTTAACGACGAACACCGTCATTGCTAACTCACTTTAGCAACGCATCGAGCTCGCTAACTAGCTTTTATCGGCGAATAGACCGCTCATTGCTAACTCACTTTAGCGAATTTAACGCCCGCTCAATTTTTAATTCAATTTTTTACGACGAACGACCGCTTCATTCGCTAACTCACTTTAATGACAAACGAACGCCATTGCTAACTCACATTTAGCGCACCAACGACCGCTTACTTGGTAACTTTAGCGAATTTTAACGCCCGCTCATTGGTAACTCACTTTAAGCGACGAACGCTCCACCGCTTCATTGCTAAATCACTTTAGCAATGAACGACACTCCTTCTAACCTACACTTTAGCCATTTAACGAATCGCCGCTCATTGGAGTTAACTCACTTTAGCGACGAACGGATCGCTCATTGCTAACTCATTTAACGACGGTAACGCACCGAGTCGCTGTTAACTCACTTTAGCTTAATCCAACGCTTCATTGTTAACTCACTTTAGCGTAACAACAAACGACCGCTCATTTAACTCACTTTAGCGAGAACGCCCGCTCATTGCTAACTCACTTTTAGCGAACGGACCGCTTCATTGCAACTCACTTTAGCGATGAACGACCGCTCATTGCTAACTCCACTTTAGCGAATGGAGTCGCTCATTGCTAACTCACTTTAAGCGAATGAACGACCGCTTCATTGCTAACTCACTTTTAGCGACAAACGACCGCTCATTGTTACTTCACTTTAGTGACGAACGACCGCTTCATTGCTAACTCACTTTAGTGACGAATCGACTGCTTCATTGCTAACTCACCACTTAGCGATTTGAACGATCGCTCATTGCTAACTCACTTTAGTTTATGACGGGTGTCCATTCATTTACTCACTTTTTAGAGACCCAATGCAATCATTGCTACACACTTTAGTGACGAACGGGGATGTACCTAACTCACTTTAACAACGAAAAGGGACATCGCTAACTCACTTTAACGCATTTTAACGAGTCGCCACTAACTCACTTTTTAGGGATGAAACGACCGCTCAATTGCTAACTCACTTTAACTACACATCGCTAACGGACTTTTTTGGCCGAACTGAGTCAATACTCATTAATTTTAGCAACAAATGTCCGCTCATCGCTAACTCACTTTAACGTCCAACTGAGTCGCTTTGATAACTCACTTTAATAACTCCACGCTCATTGTTAACTCACTTTAGCATCGAACGGAGTCATTGCTTATTCACTTTGGCGACGAGTGACCGCTCATTGTTAACTCACTTTTAGTGATGAACGGAGACGCCGCTTCATTTTAGCTAACTTAAAGTCATTTTTCGGCCGACAAAATTTATTGATCGAACAGTAGTCGCCGCTAACTCAATTTAGTGACGAACGAAATTATTGTTAATTCACTTTTAGCGAATTTGCACCGTCCATTTGTGACTAACACACTTTAGTGACGACTCGAGTCGCCCCTAACTCACCTAATTGATCGAACGGAGTTTATAACCCACTTTATCCACCAACGGAATAGTTGCTAACTCACTTTAGTGATGAACATCCGCTCGTCCGCTAACTCACTTAGTCGACGAAAGTGCCGCGCCGCCTCTGTAACTCACTTCAGCGACGGACGGAGTTGTCGCTAGTCACTTTAGCGACGCAGGAGTCATTGCTTACGCGCACTTTAGCAACCAACGGAGCCATTCATAGCCGGGTTTAGCAATGAGAAAGTCAATTAGTGACTAACTCAATTTTAGTGACGAAGGAGTCGCTGCTTACACAATTTAGCACAAACGGGGTCGCCGCTAACTCAAATTAGCAAACAAAAGGAGTTGTCGCTATTCTCACTTTAGTGATGAACGGGTCGCTCTAACTCACTTTAGCGATGAACATCCGCATATCCCTAACTCACGCGTTAGCAACGAAATGGAGTCGCGGGTTAGCGACGGTTTAGTCATCGCTAACTGACTTTAGCCTTCTAACGGAGTCAATGCTAATTAATTTTAGCTCACCAATGTCCGTATGTCGCTTACTCACATAAACGGAGTTGTCGCTAACTCACTTTAATGAAAACAAAGTCGCCGCTACTCACTTTTAGCGAATGAACGGATTCATTACTAATTCCTTTAGCTTACCTAACGCCCGCTCATCCATAACTCACTTTAGCGAATTACGACGCTTCGCCGCTAAATCGCATTGCTTAGCAAGCGACAAACCTCCGTCGCTAACTCACTTTAGCGAATAACGAAAGCTAACTCGCCAAGCTTAACTCAGTCTTTTAGCGATAAACGCAGTCGTTGCTAACTCACTTTAGCGAATGGAAACCGAATTTTCACTTAGCTAACTCCCATTTTAGCTAACTAACTTTAATGGAGTCGCGTTAACTCACTTTACCGATGAACATCCATTCGAACTCAGGAAAATTGCCGCCGCTAAATCACTTTTAGGTAACGGAGTCGCCGCTTTTCACTTTAGCGCGAACGGAGTCGCCGCATTTCTCACTTTTGAGAAAAACGCCAGTTCATCGCTAACTAACTTTAGCGACGAACGGAGTCATCTAGCTCACTTTACCAAACATCCATTTTACTTCAGGAAAAATGGAGTCGCCGCTATTTTCACTTTTTATGAAGAGAGTCATTTCTAACTCACTTTAGTGACGAAACGGAGTCGCTCATATTCACTAACTTACGCTCTTAGCCGCTAACTCTTTTTAGAAATGGAGCCATCACTTTTTATGGAACTGAGTCATTTAACTCAGGAGTGGTGTCCATTAGTAACTTACTCACTTTAGAGACGATGGAATCATTGTTACACACTTTAGTTACTTAACGGTGGGACGGGCTAACCCATTTTAGCAACGAAAAGGAGACGTCGCTAACTCACTTTAGCTAATAAACGGAGTCGCCACTAACTCACTTTAGAGATGAACATCCGCTCACCGGTAACTCACTTTAACTACACATCGCTAACTGACTTTTGTGATGAACTGAAATCAACCACCAATTTAGCAACTAATGTCCGCTCATCGCTAACTCACTTTTTGTGTCAAACCGAAATCGCCTCTAACTCACTTTTTAACGACGAACGGAGTCGCCGAAACTCACTTTTAGCCGAATCCAGTCATTGCTTATTCACTTTAGCGGAGTCTGCGTCGCGAACTCACTTTAAGTGACGAACGGAGACATAGCTTTCTCAGTTTTAGCAGCCAACGGAGTCATTTTTTGTCGATAACTTAATTTGTTGACGAACAGAGTCGCCGCTAACTCAAATTAGGGACGAACGGAATTATTGCTAATTCAGTTTAGCCGAATGAATGTCCATTTGTGACTAACTCACTTTAGTGACGACTGAGTCGCCCCTAACTCGCCTAATCGATGAACGGAGTCGCCATAACCCACTTTTATTGACGCAACGGAATAGTTTCTAACTCACTTTAGTGATGAACATCCGCTCATCGCTAACTCACTTTAGGCGAATGAAAAAGTAATCTCTAACTCACTTCAGTGACGGACGAGTTGTCGCTTGTCACTTTAGCGACGCCAAGGAGTCGCTATTTACACTTTAGCAACTAACGGAGCCATTGCCTAGTCGGTTTAACGAAAGTGTCAATTAGTGACTAACTCACTTTAGTGATGAAAGGAGTCGCCGTTATTATTAATTTAGCTTAATTTAACGGGTCGCCGCTAACTCAAATTTTGCAAAACAAAAGGAGTTGTCGCTACCTCACTTTAGTGACGAACGGGTCGCCGCTAACTCACTTTAGCTTAATGAACATCCGCATATCAATAACTCATGTTAGCAATCTAATGGAGTCGCGGGTTAGCTTAATTTAACACAGTCATCGCTAACCGACTTTAGCCACCGCTAATGGAGTCAATGGAAATAAATTTTAGCGACCAATGTCCGTATGTCTCTTTACTCACATAAACGGAGTTGTCGCTAACTCACTTAATGATAAACAGAGTCGCCGCTACTCACTTTAACGACACCTAACGATTCATTACTAATTCCTTTTAGCGATTTAACGCCCGCTCATCCATAACTCACTTTAGCGACGAAGCCGCTAAATCGCCGCGAAATCGAGTCGCCGCTAACTACTTTAGGATTCGCCGCTAACTCACTTTAGGGGAAAACGGAGTCGTTGCTAACTCGCTTTACTTAATTTAATGGAGTCGCTCAGTTGTGGCTAACTCACCTTTTCAATCAAACCGAAGTTGTCTAATAACTCACTTTTAGAAACGTTCATTCATGGAGTCGCGGTTAACTCTCACTTTACCGATGAACATCCATCGCTCGTTGGTAAATCTCACTTTAGCTTTAACGGAGTCGCCGCTCATTTAACAGTTTGGGAGAAACGCCCGCTCATCGCTAACTAACTTTTAGCTTAATTTAACGGAGTCATCACCAGCTCACTTTACCGATGAACATCCATTCGTCATCAACTCAGGAAAATGGAGTCGCCGCTACTTCACTTTTTGACGACTTAACCGAGTTCGCTTTTACATTTTTAGTGACAAACGGAGTCGCTTTTATTCACTTTAGTGATGAACGCCTGTTCACGCTAACTCTTTTAGCGATGAATGGAGTCGACGCCAACTCACTTTAACGATGAACAGAGTCATTTCTAACTCGTTTAGTGACGGGTGTCCATTAGTGAACTTACTCAATTTTTAGAGACGGATGGAATTATTGCTTACACACTTTAGCTGCAACGAATGGGATGTAGCTAACTCACTTTAGCAACGAAAGGAGACATCGCTAACTCACTTCAGCTTAACGGAACGAGTCGCCACTAACTCACTTTAGGGATGAAACCGCTCACCGACAACTCACTTTAACTACACATCGCTAACTGACTTTTGGCGATGAACTGAGTCAATACCAATTAATTTTTAGCAACTAATGTCCGCTCATCCCTAACTCACTTTAGTGTCCAACTGAGTCGCTCTAAATCACTTTTTAACGACGAACGGAAGTCGCTATAAACTCACAATAGCGCCGAACGGAGTCATTGCTTATTATTCACTTTAACGTTGAGTTTGGCGTCATTACTAACTCACTTAAGTGATGAAACGGAGATGTCGCTAACTCAGTTTAGCAAACAACGGAGTCATTTTTCGCCGATAACTTAATTTGTTGACCTAATCAGAGTCGCCGCTAACTGAATTTAGCTTACAAAATGGAATTATTGCACATTCAGTTTTAGGACGAAGTGTCCATTTGTGAGTAACTCACTTTAGTGACGACCGAGTCATCCCTAACTCACCTAATCGACGAACGGAGTTCATCACTAACCCACTTTTATCCACCAACGAATCGCTGCTAAACTCACTTTAGTGATGAACATCCGCTCGTCGCTAACTCACTTAGGCTACGAAAAGTGCGCTAATTCTAACTCACTTCAGTGACGGACGGACTTGTCTTTAGATCACTTTAGCGACGCCAGTCATGGTAGACACTTTAGCAACAACGGAGCCATTCCTAGTCAGGTTTAGCAACGAAAGGTCAATTAGTGACTAACTCACTTTTTAGTGACTTAAAGGAGTCGCCGCTATTATTGAATTTAGCCGAATCTAACGGGTCGCCGCTAACTCAAATTAGCAAAACAAAAGGAGTTGTCGCTACTCACTTTTAGAGATGAACGGGTCGCCACTAACTCACTTTTAGCGATGAACATCCGCACATCAATAACTCATGTTAGCAACTAATGGAGTCGCGGTTAGCGAATTTAATCGAGTCATCGCTAACTGACTTTAGCTTACCTTAACGGAGTCAATGCTAATTAATTTTAGCTACCAATGTCCGTATGTTGCTTACTCACATTTTGGACGGAGTTGTCGCTAACTCACTTTAATGACAAAAGAGTCATCGCTACTCACTTTAGCTTAATAACGATTCATTACTAATTCCTTTAGCGCACCTAACGCTCGCTCATCCATAACTCACTTTAGCGACGAAGCCCAGTCGCCGCTAAATCGCTTTAGCAACAAGTGGAGTCGCCGCTAACTCACTTTAGCGACAAACGCAAATCGCCGCTAACTCATTTAGCTTTAAAATGCAGTTGTTAACTCACTTTAATTTTAATGGAGTCGCTGTAAACTCCCTTTGGCGATAAACGAGTTCGCTGATAACTCACTTTAACGATGAACGGAGCTCGCTGGTAACTCACTTTATCGAGAAACGAGTCGCCGGATTTCTCACTTTAGCGAGAAACGTCCGCAAAGTCGCTTTAGCTAGCTCACTTTACCGGCTAACATCCATTTTACCGATAAACATCCAAATTTGTCATCACTTTAGCGAAAAATGGAGTCGCCGCTACTCACTTTAGCTGCTAACGGAGTCGCCGCGCACTTTAGAGAAAACACTTTATCGCTAACGAACTTTAAAACAGAACGGAGTCAATTAGCTCACTCCATTACCGAAACATCCATTTCATCAACTAACTCATTTTAGCCGCAACTTTTGGGACTTAACGAGTCGCCGCTAACTCACCTTTAGCGACAAACGCAATCGCCTTGTTATTCACTTTAGCGACAAACGCAATCGCCGCCGCTAACTCTCTTTAGCAATGAATGGAGTCGACGCTAACTCACTTTAGCGATGAACTGAGTCATTTCTAACTCAGTTTAGTGACGGTGTCCATTAGTGACTTACTCACTTTAGAGACTAATGGAATCATTGCTTACACACTTTAGCTTAATTTAATGGGGATGTAGCTAACACACTTTTAGCAACGAAAGGAGACGCCGCTAACTCACTTAAGCGATGAACGGAGTCGCCACTAACTCACTTTTTAGGGATGAACATCCGCTCACCGGTAACTCACTTTAACTACACATCGCTAACAGACTTTGGCGAAGAACTGAGTCAATATAAATTAATGTTAGCTACCAATGTCCGCTCATCGCTAACTCACTTTAGTGTCGAACTGAGTCGCCTTCTAACTCACTTTTTTAACTAACGGAAGTCGCCGAAACTCACTTTAACGCCGAACGGAGTCATTGCTTATTCACTTTAGCGTTGAGTGTGTTCGCTACCAACTCACTTAAGTGACGAACGAGACGCCGCCACTCAGTTTAGCGGCGAACGGAGTCATTTTTCGCCGATAACTCAATTTATTGACGAACAGAGTCGCCGCTAACTCAATTTAGCGATGAACGGAATTATTGGTAATTTAGTTTAGCAACGAAAGTGTCCATTTGTGACTAACTCACTTTAGTGACGACTTTGAGTCGCCGCTAACTCGCTTAATCGACGAACGGAGTCGCCACTAACCCACTTTATCGGTTTAACGGAATCGCTAAACTCACTTTAGTGATGAATATCCGCACGCCGCTAACTCACTTTAGGGGACGAAAAGTGCTTCATCTCTAACTCACTTCAGTGACGGACGGAGTTGTCGCTTTGTCACTTTAGTGACGAAGGAGTCGCTGTTTGCACACTTTACCAACCAACGGCGCCATTGCTAGTCGGGTTTAGCAACGAGTGTCAATTAGTGAGTAACTCACTTTTTGTGACGAAAAGGAGTCGCTCTTTTTACAATTTAGCTTTATTAACGGGCCAGCCGCTAACACAAATTTGCAAAACAAAAGGAGTTGTCCCTACCTCACTTTAGCGACGAACGGGTCGCCGCTAATTCACTTTAGCCGATGAACATCCGCATATCACTAACTCACGCTAGCAACAAATGGAGTCGGGTTAGCTTAATTTAACGAGTCATCGCTAACTGACTTTAGTGACGCACGGAGTCAATGCTAATTAATTTTTGCAACCAATGTCCGTGATGTCGCTACTCACTTTAACGGAGTTGTCGATAACTCACTTTAATGACAAACAGAGTCGCCGCTACTCATTTTAGCTTAATTTAAAGGAGTCATTACTAATTCCCTTTAGCTTACCTTTACGGAGTCATTACTAATTTTTAGCGACGCTTACGCTTAACGCCCGCTCATCCATAACTCACTTTAGCAACGAAACGCAGTCGCGCTAATCGCATTAGCAACGAAATGGAGTCGCCGCTAACTCACTTTTAGCGACAGTGCAGTCGCCGCTAACTCACCTTAGCGACAAACGCAATCGCACTTTAACTCACTTTTCAGCTAAATAACTAATGGAGTCGCTATAACTCCCTTTGGCGATGAAACGCCATTCTGTTCGTTGGTAACTCACTTTAGCTGCTAACGGAGTCGCCGCATTTCTCACTTTTAGGGGAGAAACGCCAGTTCATCGCTAACTAACTTTAGCGACGAACGGAGTCAATACTAGCTCACTTTACCGATGAACATCCATTCGCCATCAACTCAGGAAAATGGAGTCGCCGTTACTCACTTCTTTTGGCGATTTAACGGAGTCGCCGCTACTTCACTTTAGTGACAAACGGAGTCGCTTTGTTATTCACTTTAGTTACTTAACGCCTGCTCGCCGCTAACTCTCTTTAGCGATGAATGGAGTCGACGCTAACTCACTTTAGAAGCCATGAACTGAGTCATTTCTAACTCAGTTTAGTGACGGGTGTCCATTAGTGACTTACTCACTTTTAGAGATGAATGGAATCATTGCTACACACTTTAGCAATGAATGGGGATGTAGCTAACTCACTTTAGAATGAAAGGAGACGCCGCTAACTTCACTTCAGAGACTAACGGAAGTCGCCACTAACTCACTTTAGGGATGAACATCCGCTCACCGGTAACTCACTTTAACTACACATCGCTAACTGACTTTTTGGCGATGAACTGAGTCAATACCAATTAATTTTAGCACCTAATGTCCGCTCATCGCTAACTCACTTTAGTGTCGAACTGAGTCGCTCTCTAACTCACTTTTTAACGACGCACGGAGTCGCCGCACACTCACTTTAGCGAAGAACGGAGACATTGCATATTCACTTTAGCCGTGTGCGTTTCGCCACTAACTCACTTAAGTGACGAACGGAGACGCCGCTACTCAGTTTTAGCAGCTTAACGGAGTCATTTTTCGGCCGATAACTTAATTTGTTGACGAACAGAGTCGCCGCTAACTCAATTTAGCGATGAACGGAATTATTACTAATTCACTTTAGCGACGAAAGTGTCCATTTGTGACTAACTTCACTTTAGTGACGACCGAGTCGCCCCTAACTCGCATAATCGCCGAACGGAGTCGCCACTAACCCACTTTATCCACCAACCAAATCGCTAAGCTAACTCACTTTAGTGATGAACATCCGCTCGCCGCTAACTCACTTTAGTCGACGAAAAGTGCGCCGATCTCTAACTCACTTCAATGACGGACGGAGTTGTCGCTAGTCACTTTAGCGACGCCAGCGCCGCTGCATGCGCACTTTAGCAACCAACGGAGCCATTGCTAGTCGGTTTAGCAACGAAAGTGTCAATTAGTGGCTAACACACTTTTAGTGACGAAAAGGAGTCGCCGCTATTATTGAATTTAGCTTAATTTAACGGGTCGCCGCTAACTCAAATTAGCAAAACAAAAGGAGTTGTCGCTACCTCACTTTAGAGATAAACGGGTCGCTCTAACTCTCTTTAGCGATGAACATCCGCATATCAATAACCCACGCGAGCAACGAATGGATTCGGGTTAGCGACGTACAGAGTCATCGCTAACTGACTTTAGCTTAATTTAACGGAGTCAATGCTAATTAATTTTAGCAACCAATGTCCGTATGTCGCTTACTCACATAAACGGAGTTGTCGCTAACTCACTTTAAATGACAAACAGAGTCGCCGCTACTCACTTTTAGCCAACAAACGGATTCATTACTAATTTTTAGCTGAACCTAACGCCCGCTCATCCATAACTCACTTTAGCGACGAAGCGACGCAGTCGCCGCTAAATCGCATTAGCAACGAAAGGGAGTCGCCGCTAACTCAGCTTTAGCGACAAACGCAGTCGCCGCTAACTCACTCTAGCGACAAACGGAGTTGTTGCTAACTCGATTTAGCTTAATTTAATGGAGTCGTTGCTAACTCCCTTTGGCGATAAACGCCTGTTCGCTGGTAACGACTTTAGCTGCGAAACGGAGTCGCTAATTCTCTTTTAGGGAGAACGCCCATTCATCGCTAACTTACTTTAGCGATGAACAAAGCGATCACCAGCTCACTTTACCGATGAACATCCATTCGCCGCCAACTCAGGAAAATTGAGTCGCCGCTATTTTCACTTTTAGCGACGGTAACGAGAGCCGCCGCTCTCACTTTAGCTGCGAACGAGTCGCCGATTTCACACTTTAGGCAGAAACGCCCATTCATCGCTAACTAACTTTAGCGATGAACGGAGTCATCACTAGCTCACTTTACCGATGAACATCCATTCGTCATCAACTCAGGAAAATGGAGTCGCCGCTATCACTTGAGCGATTTAACGGAGCCGCCGCTACTCACTTTAGCCGACAAACGGAGTCGCTTGTTATTCACTTTGTTACTTAACGCCGCTCGCCGCTAACTCTCTTTAGCGATGAATGGAGTCGACGCTAACTCACTTTTAGCGATGAACTGAGTCATTTCTAACTCAGTTTAGTGACAAGTGTCCATTAGTGACTTACTCACTTTTAGAGACCTAATGGAATCATTGCTACACACTTTAGCTTAATTTAATGGGGATGTAGCTAACCCACTTTAGACACCAAAGGAGACATCGCTAACTCACTTCAGCGAATTTAACGAGTCGCCACTAACTCACTTTTAGGGATGAACATCCGCTCACCGACAACTCACTTTAACTACACATCGCTACTGACTTTTTGATGAACTGAGTCAATACCAATTAATTTTAGCAACAAATGTCCGTTCATCGCTAACTCACTTTTTAGTGTCGAACTGAGTCGCTTCTAACTCACTTTTTAACGAAGAACGGAGTCGCCGCACACTCACTTTTAAGCCGAACGGAGACATTGCTTATTCACTTTAGCGTTGAGTGTGCGCTCGCCACTAACTCACTTAAGTGACGAACGGAGACGCCGCTACTCAGTTTAGCAGCTTAACGGAGTCATTTTTCGCCGATAACTTAATTTGTTGATGAACAGAGTCGCCCCTAACTCAATTTAGCGATGAACGGAATTATTACTAATTCACTTTAGCGACGAAAGTGTCCATTTGTGACTAACTTCACTTTTAGTGACGACCGAGTCGCCCCTAACTCGCCTAATCATCGAACGGAGTTGTCACTAACCCACTTTATCCACGAACGAAATCGTTGCTAACTCACTTTAGTAATGAACATCCGTTCGTCGCTAACTCACTTAGGCGACGAGTGTGCGTCGATCTCTAACTCACTTCAGTGACGGACGGAGTTGTCGCTTTGTCACTTTAGCGACGTCAGGCGTCGTTGCATGCGCACTTTAGCAACCAACGGAGCCATTGCTAGTCGGTTTAGCAACGAAAATCAATTAGTGGCTAACTCACTTTAGTGACGAAAAGGAGTCGCCGCTATTATGAAGCTAGCGATTTAACGGGTCGCCGCTAACTCAAATTAGCAAAACAAAAGGAGTTGTCGCTACCTCACTTTAGTGACTAACGGGTCGCTCTCTAACTCACTTTAGCGGCGAACATCCGCACATCAATAACTCACATTAGCAACGAATGGAGTCGCGGTTAGCTTAATTTAATAGAGTCATTGCTAACTGACTTTAGCTTACGCATCGAGTCAATGCTAATTAATTTTAGTGACCAATGTCCGTATGTCTCTTACTCACATAAACGGAGTTGTCGCTAACTCACTTAAATGACAAACAGAGTCGCCGCTACTCACTTTAGCCACAAACGGATTCATTACTAATTCCTTTAGCTTACGAACGTCCGCTCATCCATAACTCACTTTAGCGACGAAGCGCAGTCGCCGCTAAATCGCATTAGCAACGAAAGGGAGTCGCCGCTAACTCACTTTAGCTTACAAACGCAGTCGTCGCGAAACTCACACTAGCTTAACAAACGGAGTTGTTGCTAACTCGCTTTAGCTTACCTAATGATGTCGCTGCTAACTCCCTTTGGCGATAAACGCCTGTTCGCTGGTAACTCACTTTAGCTGCTAACGGAGTCGCACAATTTCACTTTTAGGAGAAATGTCCATTCATCGCTAACTAACTTTAGCGACTAACAGAGTCATCACCTGCTCACTTTTACCGATGAACATCCATTCGCCGCCAACTCAGGAAAATTGAGTCGCCGCTATTCACTTTAGCTTACGAACGGAGTCGCCGCTACTCTCACTTTAGCTGCGAACGGAGTCGCCGATTTCACTTTAGGGAGAAACGCCAGTTCATCGCTAACTAACTTTAGCGATTTAACGGAGTCATTAGTAGCTTACTTTACCGATGAACATCCATTCGCCATCAACTCAGGAAAATGGAGTCGCCGCTACTTTCTTTTTGCGACGAACGGAGTCGCCGCTTACACTCACTTTAGTGAAAACGGAGTCGCTTGTTATTCACTTTAGTTACTTAACGCCTGTTCGCCGCTAACTCTCTTTAGCGATGAATGGAGTCGACGCTAACTCACTTTAGCTGGCGAACTGAGTCATTTCTAACTCAGTTTAGTGACGGTGTCCATTAGTGACTTACTCACTTTTAGAGACGAATGGAATCATTGATTACACACTTTAGCAACGAATGGGGATGTAGCTAACTCACTTTAGACAATGAAAGGAGACGCCGCTAACTCACTTCAGCGACGAACGGAGTCGCCACTAACTCACTTTTAGGGATGAACATCCGCTCACCGAAACTCACTTTAACTACACATCGCTAACAGACTTTTATGCGAAGAACTGAGTCAATACCACTTAGTTTTTAGCAACTAATGTCCGCTCATCGCTAACTCACTTTAGTGTCGAACTGAGTCGCTCTCTAACTCACTTTTTAACGACGAACGGAGTCGCCGCACACTCACTTTAGCCCGAACGGAGACATTGCTTATTCACTTTAGCATTGAGTGTGCGCTCATCACTAACTCACTTAAGTTTCTCGAACGGAGATGTCGCTACTTAGTTTAGCAGCTTAACGGAGTCATTTTTCGCGATAACTTAATTTGTTGACGAACAGAGTCGCCGCTAACTCAATTTAGAGATGAACGGAATTATTACTAATTCACTTTAGCGACGAAAGTGTCCATTTGTGACTAACTTCACTTTTAGTGACGACCGAGTCGTCCCTAACTCGCCTAATCGTCGAACGGAGTTGTCACTAACCCACTTTATCCACGAACGAAATCGTTGCTAACTCACTTTAGTAATGAACATCCGTTCGTCGCTAATTCATTTAGGCGACGAGTGTGCGTCGATCTCTAACTCACTTCAGTGACGGACGGAGTTGTCGCTTAGTCACTTTAGCGACGTCAGGCGTCGTTGCATGCGCACTTTAGCAACCAACGGAGCCATTGCTAGTCGGTTTAGCAACGAGTGTCAATTAGTGGCTAACTCACTTTAGTGACGAAAGGAGTCGTCGTTTACACAATTTAGCTTAATTTAACGGGTCGCCGCTAACTCAAATTAGCAAAACAAAAGGAGTTGTCGCTACTCACTTTTAGTGATGAACGGGTCGCTTCTAACTCACTTTAGCGGCGAACATCCGCATATCAATAACTCACCTTAGCAACGAATGGAGTCGTGGTTAGCTTAATTTAATAGAGTCATTGCTAACTGACTTTAGCTTAATTTAACCGGAGTCAATGCTAATTAATTTTAGCCACCAATGTCCGTGATGTCTCTTTACTCACATAAACGGAGTTGTCGCTAACACACTTAAATGACAAAACAGAGTCGCCGCTACTCACTTTAGCTTACAAACGGATTCATTACTAATTCCCTTTAGCTTACTAACGCCCCTTCAGCCATAACTCACTTTAGCGACGAAGCGCAGTCGCCGCTAAATCGCATTAGCAACGAGTGGAGTCGCCACTAACTCACTTTAGCGACAAACGCAGTCGCCGCTAACTCACTCTAGCGACAAACGGAGTTGTTGCTAACTCGCTTTAGCTTAATTTAATGGAGTCGCTAAACTCCCTTTGGCGATAAGCGCCTGTTCGCTGGTAACTCACTTTAGCTGCGAACGGAGTCGCATAATTTCTCACTTTAGGGAGAAATGTCCATTCATCGCTAAATAACTTTAGCGACGAACAGAGTCATCACCTGCTCACTTTTACCGATGAACATCCATTCGTCGCCAACTCAGGAAAATTGAGTCGCCGCTACTTCACTTTAGGGACGAACGGAGTCGCCGCTACTCACACTATAGCTGCGAACGGAGTCGCCGATTTCACCTTAGGGAGAAACGCCAGTTCATCGCTAACTAACTTTAGCTTAATTTAACGGAGTCATTAGTAGCTTACTTTACCGATGAACATCCATTCGCCATCAACTCAGGAAAATGGAGTCGCCGCATTTTCACTTTTGCGACGAACGGAGTCGCCGCTACTCACTTTAGTGACAAACGGAGTCGCTTTGTTATTCACTTTAGTTACTTAACGCCTGTTCGCCGCTAACTCTCTTTAGCGATGAATGGAGTCGATGCTAACTCACTTTTAGCGATGAACTGAGTCATTTCTAACTCAGTTTAGTGACGGTGTCCATTAGTGACTTACTCACTTTAGAGACGAATGGAATCATTGCTTACACACTTTAGCTTAATTTAATGGGGATGTAGCTAACTCTTTTAGACACGAAAGGAGACATCGCTAACTCACTTCAGCGAATTTAACGGAGTCGCCACTAACTCACTTTAGGGATGAAAACCGCTCACCGACAACTCACTTTAACTACACATCGCTTACTGACTTCTGATGAACTGAGTCAATACCAATTAATTTTAGCAACTAATGTCCGCTAATCGCTAACTCACTTTAGTGTCGAACTGAGTCGCCTCTAACTCACTTTTTAACGAAGAACGGAATCGCCGCACACTCACTTAAGCGTCGAACGCAGACATTCCTTATTCACTTTAGCGTTGAGTGTGCGTTCGTCACTAACTCACTTAAGTGACGAACGGAGACGTCGCTTACTCAGTTTAGCAGCGAACGGAGTCATTTTTCATCGATAACTTAATTTGTTGACGAACAGAGTCGTCGCTAACTCAATTTAGCGATGAACGGAATTATTACTAAATCACTTTAGCTTAATTTAAAGTGTCCATTTGTGACTAACTTCACTTTAGTGACGACTGAGTCGCCCCTAACTCGCCTAATCGCCGAACGGAGTCGCCACTAACCCACTTTATCCACCAACGAAATCGCTAACTCACTTTAGTGATGAACATCCGCTCGTCGCTAACTCACTTAGTCGACGAAAAAGGCCGATTCTAACTCACTTCAGAGACGGACGGAGTTGTCGCTTGTCACTTTAGCGACGCCAGGCGCCGCTGCACGCGCACTTTAGCAACCAACGGAGCCATTGCTAGTCGGTTTAGCAACGAGTGTCAATTAGTGGCTAACTCACTTTAGTGACGAAAGGAGTCGCCGCTATTAATAATTTAGCTTACGAACGGGTCGTCGCTAACTCAAATTAGCAAAACAAAAGGAGTTGTCGCTACCTCACTTTAGAGATGAACGGGGTCGTCTCTAACTCTCTTTAGCGATGAACATCCGTACATCAATAACCCACGTTAGCAACGAATGGAGTCGTGGTTAGCGACGAACAGAGTCATCGCTAACTGACTTTAGCGACAAACGGAGTCAATGCTAATTAATTTTAGCGACCAATGTCCGTATGTCGCTTACTCACATAAACGGAGTTGTCGCTAACTCACTTTAATGAAAAACAGAGTCATCGCTTACTCACTTTAGCGACGAACGGATTCATTACTAATTCCCTTTAGCGACGAACGTTCGTTCATCCATAACTCACTTTAGCGACGAGCGCAGTCGTCGCTAAATCGCATTAGCAACGAGTGGAGTCGTCGCTAACTAGCTTTAGCGACAAACGCAGTCGTCGCTAACTCACTCTAGCGACAAACGGAGTTGTCGCTAAGCTAACTCGCTTTAAGCTTACGAATGGAGTCGCTAACTCCCCTTTGGCGATAAATGCCTGTTCGCTGGTAACTCACTTTAGCTGCGAACGGAGTCGCATAAATTTCTCACTTTAGGGAGAAATGTCCATTCATCGCTAAATAACTTTAGCGACGAACAGAGTCATCACCTGCTCACTTTACCGATGAACATCCATCCGTCGTCAACTCAGGAAAATTGAGTCGTCGCTTACTCACTTTAGGGACGAACGGAGTCGTCGCTTACTCTCACTATAGCTGCGAACGGAGTCGTCGATTTCTCACCTTAGGGAGAAACGTCAGTTCATCGCTAACTAACTTTAGCGACGAACGGAGTCATTAGTAGCTTACTTTACCGATGAACATCCATTTGTCATCAACTCAGGAAAATGGAGTCGCCAAGCTATTTCACTTTTGCGAATTTAACGGAGTCGCCGCTACTCACACTTTAGTGACAAACGGAGTCGCTTTGTTATTCACTTTAGTTACTTAACGCCTGTTCGCCGCTAACTCTCTTTAGCGATGAATGGAGTCGATGCTAACTCACTTTAGCGATGAACTGAGTCATTTCTAACTCAGTTTAGTGACGGGTGTCCATTAGTGACTTACGCAATTTAGAGACTAATGGAATCATTGCTTACACACTTTAGCTTAATTTAATGGGGATGTAGCTAACCCTCTTTAGACACGAAAAGGAGATGTCGCTAACTCACTTCAGCTTACGAACGGAGTCGCCACTAACTCACTTTTTTAGGGATGAAAATCCGCTCACCGACAACTCACTTTAACTACACATCGCTAACTGACTTTTTTGCAAGAACTGAGTCAATACCAATTAATTTTAGCAACAAATGTCCGCTCATCGCTAACCCACTTTAGTGTCGAACTGAGTCGCTCTAACTCACTTTTTAACGAAGAACGCCGCACACTCACTTTTTAGCCGAACGCAGACATTCCTTATTCACTTTAGCGTTGAGTGTGCGTTCGTCACTAACTCACTTAAGTGACGAACGGAGACGTCGCTACTCAGTTTAGCAGCGAACGGAGTCATTTTTCGTCGATAACTTAATTTGTTGACGAACAGAGTCGTCGCTAACTCAATTTAGCGATGAACGGAATTATTACTAATTCACTTTAGCGACGAGTGTCCATTTGTGACTAACTCACTTTAGTGACGACTGGAGTCGTCCCTAACTCGCCTAATCGTCGAACGGAGTCGTCACTAACCCACTTTATCCACCAACGAAATCGTTGCTAACTCACTTTAGTGATGAACATCCGCTCGTCGCTAACTCACTTAGTCGACGAGTGTGCGCCGCCTTCTAACTCACTTCAGAGACGGACGGAGTTGTCGCTTTGTCACTTTAGCGACGCCAGCGCCGCAGTATGCGCACTTTAGCAACCAACGGAGCCATTGCTAGTCGGTTTAGCAACGAAAAGTCAATTAGTGGCTAACTCACTTTTAGTGACGAAAAGGAGTCGCCGCTTATTACAATTTAGCTTAATTTAACGGGTCGTCGCTAACTCAAATTAGCAAAACAAAAGGAGTTGTCGCTACCTCACTTTAGTGACGAACGGGGTCGTCTCTAACTCACTTTAGCGATGAACATCCGTACATCAATAACTCACCTTAGCAACGAATGGAGTCGTGGTTAGCGACGAATAGAGTCATTGCTAACTGACTTTAGCGACGATCGGAGTCAATGCTAATTAATTTTAGCGACCAATGTCCGTATGTCTCTTACTCACATAAACGGAGTTGTCGCTAACTCACTTAAATGACAAACAGAGTCGTCGCTTACTCACTTTAGCGACAAACGGATTCATTACTAATTCCCTTTAGCGACGAACGTCCGTTCAGCCATAACTCACTTTAGCGACGAGCGCAGTCGTCGCTAAATCGCATTAGCAACGAGTGGAGTCGTCACTAACTCAGCTTTAGCGACAAACGCAGTCGTCGCTAACTCACTCTAGCGACAAACGGAGTTGTTGCTAACTCGCTTTAGCTTAATTTAATGGAGTCGCTAACTCCCTTTGGCGATAAACGCCTGTTCGCTGGTAACTCACTTTAGCTGCGAACGGAGTCGCATAATTTCTCACTTTAGGGAGAAATGTCCATTCATCGCTAAATAACTTTAGCGACGCAACAGAGTCATCACCTGCTCACTTTACCGATGAACATCCATTCGCCGCCAACTCAGGAAAATTGAGTCGCCGCTATTCACTTTAGGGACGAACGGAGTCGCCGCTACTCTCACTATAGCTGCTAACGGAGTCGCCGATTTCACCTTAGGGAGAAACGCCAGTTCATCGCTAACTAACTTTAGCTTATTTAACGGAGTCATTAGTAGCTTACTTTACCGATGAACATCCATTCGCCATCAACTCAGGAAAATGGAGTCGCCGCTATTCACTTTTTGGCGACGAAACGGAGTCGCCGCTACACTCACTTTAGTGACAAACGGAGTCGCTTGTTATTCACTTTAGTTACTTAACGCCTGCTCGCCGCTAACTCTTTTAGCGATGAATGGAGTCGATGCTAACTCACTTTAGCGATGAACTGAGTCATTTCTAACTCAGTTTAGTGACGGGTGTCCATTAGTGACTTACTCACTTTAGAGACCTAATGGAATCATTGCTTACACACTTTAGCTTAATTTAATGGGGATGTAGCTAACTCTCTTTAGACACGAAAAGGAGACATCGCTAACTCACTTCAGCTTAATTTTAACGGAGTCGCCACTAACTCACTTTTAGGGATGAAAACCGCTCACCGACAACTCACTTTAACTACACATCGCTAACTGACTTCTGGATGAACTGAGTCAATACCACTAATTTTAGCAACTAATGTCCGCTAATCGCTAACTCACTTTAGTGTCGAACTGAGTCGCCTCTAACTCACTTTTTAACGAAGAACGGAATCGTCGCACACTCACTTTAGCGTCGAACGCAGACATTCCTTATTCACTTTAGCGTTGAGTGTGCGTTCGTCACTAACTCACTTAAGTGACGAACGGAGACGTCGCGTACTCAGTTTAGCAGCTTAACGGAGTCATTTTTCGCCGATAACTTAATTTGTTGACGAACAGAGTCGCCGCTAACTCAATTTAGCGATGAACGGAATTATTACTAATTCACTTTTAGCTTAATTTTAGTGTCCATTTGTGACTAACTCACTTTAGTGACGACCGAGTCGCCCCTAACTCGCCAATCGCCGAACGGAGTCGCCACTAACCCACTTTATCCACCAACGAAATCGCTAACTCACTTTAGTGATGAACATCCGCTCGTCGCTAACTCACTTAGTCGACGAAAGTGTGCGCCGCTTCTCTAACTCACTTCAGAGACGGACGGAGTTGTCGCTTTGTCACTTTAGCGACGCCAGGCGCCGCTGCACGCGCACTTTAGCAACCAACGGAGCCATTGCTAGTCGGTTTAGCAACGAAAGTGTCAATTAGTGGCTAACTCACTTTAGTGACGAAAAGGAGTCGCCGCTATTAAAATTAGCTTAATTTAACGGGTCGCCGCTAACTCAAATTAGCAAAACAAAAGGAGTTGTCGCTACCACTTTAGTGATGAACGGGTCGCTCTAACTCACTTTAGCGATGAACATCCGCACATCAATAACTCACCTTAGCAACGAATGGAGTCGCGGGTTAGCTTACGAAATAGAGTCATTGCTAACTGACTTTAGCGACGATCGGAGTCAATGCTAATTAATTTTAGCCACCAATGTCCGTGATGTCTCTTACTCACATAAACGGAGTTGTCGCTAACTCACTTTAATGACAAACAGAGTCGCCGCTACTCACTTTAGCCACAAAAACGGATTCATTACTAATTCCCTTTAGCTTACCTAACGCCCGCTCATCCATAACTCACTTTTAGCGACGAAAGCAGTCGCCGCTAAATCGCATTAGCAACGAAAGTGGAGTCGCCACTAACTCACTTTAGCGACAAACGCAGTCGCCGCGAAACTCACTCTAGCTTACAAAACGGAGTTGTTGCTAACTCGCTTTTAGCGACAATGGAGTCGCTAAACTCCCTTTGGCGATAAACGCCTGTTCGCTGGTAACTCACTTTAGCTGCTAACGGAGTCGCATAATTTCTCACTTTAGGGAGAAATGTCCATTCATCGCTAAATAACTTTAGCGACGAACAAAGTCATCACCTGCTCACTTTACCGATGAACATCCATTCGCCGCCAACTCAGGAAAATTGAGTCGCCGCTATTCACTTTTTTAGCTTACGAACGGAGTCGTCGCTTACTCTCACTATAGCTGCGAACGGAGTCGTCGATTTCTCACCTTAGGGAGAAACGCCAGTTCATCGCTAACTAACTTTAGCGACGAACGGAGTCATTAGTAGCTTACTTTACCGATGAACATCCATTCGTCATCAACTCAGGAAAATGGAGTCGTCGCTTACTCACTTTTGCGACGAACGGAGTCGTCGCTTACTCTCACTTTAGTGACAAACGGAGTCGTTTGTTATTCACTTTAGTTACTTAACGCCTGTTCGCCGCTAACTCTTTTAGCGATGAATGGAGTCGATGCTAACTCACTTTAGCTGATGAACTGAGTCATTTCTAACTCAGTTTAGTGACGGTGTCCATTAGTGACTTACGCACTTTAGAGACCTAATGGAATTATTGCTTACACACTTTAGCTTAATTTAATGGGGATGTAGCTAACCCACTTTAGACACGAAAGGAGATGTCGCTAACTCACTTCAGCGACGAACGGAGTCGCCACTAACTCACTTTAGGGATGAAAATCCGCTCACCGACAACTCACTTTAACTACACATCGCTAACTGACTTTTTATGATGAACTGAGTCAATACCAATAATTTTAGCAACAAATGTCCGCTAATCGCTAACTCACTTTAGTGTCGAACTGAGTCGCTCTAACTCACTTTTTAACTTCGAACGGAATCGCCGCGACACTCACTTTAGCCGCCGAACGGAGACATTGCTTATTCACTTTAGCGTTGAGTGTGCGTCACTACCAACTCACTTAAGTGACGAACGGAGACGCCGCTACTCAGTTTAGCAGCTTAACGGAGTCATTTTTCGCCGATAACTTAATTTGTTGACGAACAGAGTCGCCGCTAACTCAATTTAGAGATGAACGGAATTATTACTAATTCACTTTTTAGCGACGAAAGTGTCCATTTGTGACTAACTCACTTTAGTGACGACCGGAGTCGCCCCTAACTCGCCTAATCGCCGAACGGAGTCGTCACTAACCCACTTTATCCACCAACGAAATCGCTAAGCTAACTCACTTTTAGTGATGAACATCCGCTCGCCGCTAACTCACTTAGTCGACGAGTGTGCGCCGATCTCTAACTCACTTCAGTGACGGACGGAGTTGTCGCTAGTCACTTTAGCGACGCCAGCGCCGCTGTATGCGCACTTTAGCAACCAACGGAGCCATTGCTAGTCGGTTTAGCAACGAAAGTGTCAATTAGTGGCTAACTCACTTTTAGTGACGAAAAGGAGTCGCCGCTATTAAATTTAGCTTAATTTAACGGGTCGCCGCTAACTCAAATTAGCAAAACAAAAGGAGTTGTCGCTACCTCACTTTTGAGATGAACGGGTCGCTTCTAACTCACTTTAGCGGCGAACATCCGCACATCAATAACCCACCTTAGCAACGAATGGAGTCGGGGTTAGCGACGAAACGTAGTCATCGCTAACTGACTTTAGCTTACAAACGGAGTCAATGCTAATTAATTTTAGCCACCAATGTCCGTGATGTCGCTTTACTCACATAAACGGAGTTGTCGCTAACTCACTTTAAATGACAAAACAGAGTCGCCGCTACTCACTTTAGCTTACAAATGGATTCATTACTAATTCCCTTTAGCTTACCTTAACGCCGCTCATCCATAACTCACTTTAGCGACGAAGCGCAGTCGCCGCTAAATCGCATTAGCAACGAAAGTGGAGTCGCCGCTAACTCACTTTAGCGACAAACGCAGTCGTCGCTAACTCACTCTAGCTTACAAACGGAGTTGTTGCTAACTCGCTTTAGCTTACCTTTAATGGAGTCGCTAACTCCCTTTGGCGATAAATGCCTGTTCGTTGGTAACTCACTTTAGCTGCGAACGGAGTCGACAATTTCTCACTTTAGGGAGAAATGTCCATTCATCGCTAAATAACTTTAGCGACGAACAGAGTCATCACCTGCTCACTTTACCGATGAACATCCATTCGTCGTCAACTCAGGAAAATTGAGTCGTCGCTTACTCACTTTAGCGACGAACGGAGTTGTCGCTTACTCTCACTATAGCTGCGAACGGAGTCGTCGATTTCTCACCTTAGGGAGAAACGTCAGTTCATCGCTAACTAACTTTAGCGACGAACGGAGTCATTAGTAGCTTACTTTACCGATGAACATCCATTCGTCATCAACTCAGGAAAATGGAGTCGCCGCTATTTTTTTTTGCATTTAACGGAGTCGCCGCTACTCACTTAGTGACAAACGGAGTCGCTTGTTATTCACTTTAGTTACTTAACGCCTGTTCGCCGCTAACTCTCTTTAGCGATGAATGGAGTCGATGCTAACTCACTTTAGCGATGAACTGAGTCATTTCTAACTCAGTTTAGTGACGGGTGTCCATTAGTGACTTACTCACTTTTAGAGACTAATGGAATCATTGCTTACACACTTTTAGCTTAATTTAATGGGGATGTAGCTAACTCTTTTAGACACGAAAAGGAGACATCGCTAACTCACTTCAGCGACGAAACGGAGTCGCCACTAACTCACTTTTAGGGATGAAAACCGCTCACCGACAACTCACTTTTAACTACACATCGCTACTGACTTCTTGCGATGAACTGAGTCAATACCACTAATTTTAGCAACTAATGTCCGCTAATCGCTAACTCACTTTAGTGTCGAACTGAGTCGCTCTCTAACTAAACTCGGAATCACCGCGACACTTTTTAACCCGAACGAGACATTCTTTATTCAATTTAGCCGTGACTAACTCACTTAAGTGACGAACGGAGACGTCGCTTACTCAGTTTAGCAGCGAACGGAGTCATTTTTCGTCGATAACTTAATTTGTTGACGAACAGAGTCGTCGCTAACTCAATTTAGCGATGAACGGAATTATTACTAATTCACTTTAGCGACGAGTGTCCATTTGTGACTAACTCACTTTAGTGACGACTGGAGTCGTCCCTAACTCGCCTAATCGTCGAACGGAGTCGTCACTAACCCACTTTATCCACCAACGAAATCGTTGCTAACTCACTTTAGTGATGAACATCCGTTCGTCGCTAACTCACTTAGTCGACGAGTGTGCGTCGCTCTCTAACTCACTTCAGAGACGGACGGAGTTGTCGCTTTGTCACTTTAGCGACGTCAGGCGTCGTTGCATGCGCACTTTAGCAACCAACGGAGCCATTGCTAGTCGGTTTAGCAACGAGTGTCAATTAGTGGCTAACTCACTTTAGTGACGAAAGGAGTCGTCGTTTACACAATTTAGCGACGAACGGGGTCGTCGCTAACTCAAATTAGCAAAACAAAAGGAGTTGTCGCTACCTCACTTTAGAGATGAACGGGGTCGTCTCTAACTCTCTTTAGCGATGAACATCCGTACATCAATAACCCATGTTAGCAACGAATGGAGTCGTGGTTAGCGACGAACAGAGTCATCGCTAACTGACTTTAGCGACGAACGGAGTCAATGCTAATTAATTTTAGCGACCAATGTCCGTATGTCGCTTACTCACATAAACGGAGTTGTCGCTAACTCACTTTTAATGAAAACAGAGTCATCGCTACTCACTTTAGCTTAATTTAACGGATTCATTACTAATTCCCTTTAGCTTACCTAACGCTCGCTCATCCATAACTCACTTTAGCGACGAGCGCAGTCGTCGCTAAATCGCATTAGCAACGAGTGGAGTCGTCGCTAACTAGCTTTAGCGACAAACGCAGTCGTCGCTAACTCACTCTAGCGACAAACGGAGTTGTTGCTAACTCGCTTAAGCGACGAATGGAGTCGTTGCTAACTCCCTTTGGCGATAAACGTCTGTTCGTTGGTAACTCACTTTAGCTGCGAATGGAGTCGACAATTTCTCACTTAGGGAGAAACGTCCATTCATCGCTAACTAACTTTAGCGACGAACAAAGTCATCACTAGCTCACTTTACCGATGAACATCCATTCGTCGTCAACTCAGGAAAATTGAGTCGCCGCTATTCACTTTTAGCTTAATTTAACGGAGTCGCCGCTACTCACTATAGCTGCGAACGGAGTCGCCGATTTCACACTAGGGAGAAACGCCAGTTCATCGCTAACTAACTTTAGCGATGAACGGAGTCATCACTAGCTCACTTTACCGATGAACATCCATTTGTCATCAACTCAGGAAAATGGAGTCGCCGCTATTTCACTTTTTTGCATTTAACGGAGTCGTCGCTTACACTCACTTTAGCGATAAACGGAGTCGTTTGTTATTCACTTTAGTTACGAACGTCTGTTCGTCGCTAACTCTCTTTAGCGATGAATGGAGTCGACGCTAACTCACTTTAGCGATGAACTGAGTCATTTCAAACTCAGTTTAGTGACGGGTGTCCATTAGTGACTTACGCAATTTAGAACCTAATGGAATTATTGCTTACACACTTTAGCGACGAATGGGGACGTGGCTAACCCACTTTAGCAACGAAAGGAGATGTCGCTAACTCTCTTCTGCGACGAACGGAGTCGTCACTAACTCACTTCAGGGATGAACATCCGTTCACCGGTAACTCACTTTAACTACACATCGTTAACTGACTTTTGCGAAGAACTGAGTCAATACCAATTAATTTTAGCAACAAATGTCCGTTCATCGCTAACCCACTTTAGTGTCGAACTGAGTCATCTCTAACTCACTTTTTAACTTCGAACGGAGTCGTCGCACACTCACTTTAGCGTCGAACGGAGACATTGCTTATTCACTTTAGCGTTGAGTGTGCGTTCGTCACTAACGCACTTAAGTGACGAACGGAGACGTCGCTTACTCAGTTTAGCAGCGAACGGAGTCATTTTTCGTCGATAACTTAATTTGTTGACGAACAGAGTCGTCGCTAACTCAATTTAGAGATGAACGGAATTATTACTAATTCACTTTAGCGACGAGTGTCCATTTGTGACTAACTCACTTTAGTGACGACTGGAGTCGTCCCTAACTCGCCTAATCGTCGAACGGAGTTGTCACTAACCCACTTTATCCACGAACGAAATCGTTGCTAACTCACTTTAGTAATGAACATCCGTTCGTCGCTAATTCATTTAGGCGACGAGTGTGCGTCGATCTCTAACTCACTTCAGTGACGGACGGAGTTGTCGCTTAGTCACTTTAGCGACGTCAGGCGTCGTTGCATGCGCACTTTAGCAACCAACGGAGCCATTGCTACTCGGTTTAGCAACGAGTGTCAATTAGTGGCTAACTCACTTTAGTGACGAAAGGAGTCGCCGCTATTAATTTAGCTTAATTTAACGGGTCGCCGCTAACTCAAATTAGCAAAACAAAAGGAGTTGTCGCTACTCACTTTAGTGACGAACGGGTCGCCTCTAACTCACTTTAGCTGGCGAACATCCGCATATCAATAACTCACCTTAGCAACGAATGGAGTCGTGGGTTAGCTTACGAAATAGAGTCATTGCTAACTGACTTTAGCGACGCATCGAGTCAATGCTAATTAATTTTAGCCACCAATGTCCGTATGTCTCTTACTCACATAAACGGAGTTGTCGCTAACTCACTTAAATGACAAACAGAGTCGCCGCTACTCACTTTAGCTTACAAATGGATTCATTACTAATTCCCTTTAGCTTACCTAACGCCCCTTCAGCCATAACTCACTTTAGCGACGAAGCAGTCGCCGCTAAATCGCATTAGCAACGAAAGGGAGTCGCCGCTAACTCACTTTTAGCGACAAAACGCAGTCGCCGCTAACTCACTCTAGCTTACAAACGGAGTTGTTGCTAACTCGCTTTAGCGACGAATGGAGTCGTTGCTAACTCCCTTTGGCGATAAGCGTCTGTTCGTTGGTAACTCACTTTAGCTGCGAACGGAGTCGACAATTTCTCACTTTAGGGAGAAATGTCCATTCATCGCTAAATAACTTTAGCGACGAACAGAGTCATCACCTGCTCACTTTACCGATGAACATCCATTCGTCGTCAACTCAGGAAAATTGAGTCGTCGCTTACTCACTTTAGCGACGAACGGAGTTGTCGCTTACTCTCACTATAGCTGCGAACGGAGTCGTCGATTTCTCACCTTAGGGAGAAACGTCAGTTCATCGCTAACTAACTTTAGCTTAATTTAACGGAGTCATTAGTAGCTTACTTTTACCGATGAACATCCATTCGCCATCAACTCAGGAAAATGGAGTCGCCGCTATTTCACTTTTGGCGAATTTAACGGAGTCGCCGCTACTCACTTTAGTGACAAACGGAGTCGCTTGTTATTCACTTTAGTTACTTAACGCCTGTTCGCCGCTAACTCTCTTTAGCGATGAATGGAGTCGATGCTAACTCACTTTAGCGATGAACTGAGTCATTTCTAACTCAGTTTAGTGACGGGTGTCCATTAGTGACTTACTCACTTTTAGAGACTAATGGAATCATTGCTTACACACTTTAGCTTAATTTAATGGAGATGTAGCTAACTCTCTTTAGACACGAAAAGGAGACATCGCTAACTCACTTCAGCTTACGAACGGAGTCGCCACTAACTCACTTTTAGGGATGAAAACCGTTCACCGACAACTCACTTTAACTACACATCGCTTACTGACTTCATGCGATGAACTGAGTCAATACCACCAATTTTAGCAACTAATGTCCGCTAATCGCTAACTCACTTTAGTGTCGAACTGAGTCGCCACTAACTCACTTTTTAACGAAGAACGGAATCGCCGCGACACTCACTTTAGCGAACGCAGACATTCCTTATTCACTTTAGTGACGAAACGGAGACGCCGCTACTCAGTTTAGCAGCTTAACGGAGTCATTTTTCGCCGATAACTTAATTTGTTGACGAACAGAGTCGCCGCTAACTCAATTTAGCGATGAACGGAATTATTACTAATTCACTTTTAGCGACGAAAGTGTCCATTTGTGACTAACTCACTTTTAGTGACGACCGGAGTCGCCCCTAACTCGCCTAATCGCCGAACGGAGTCGCCACTAACCCACTTTATCCACCAACGCAAATCGCTGCTAACTCACTTTAGTGATGAACATCCGCTCGCCGCTAACTCACTTAGTCGACGAAAAGGCCGCTTCTTCACTCACTTCAGAGACGGACGGAGTTGTCGCTTTGTCACTTTAGCGACGCCAGGCGCCGCTGCATGCGCACTTTAGCAACCAACGGAGCCATTGCTAGTCGGTTTAGCAACGAAAGTGTCAATTAGTGGCTAACTCACTTTTAGTGACGAAAGGAGTCGCCGCTATTACAATTTAGCTTAATTTAACGGGTCGCCGCTAACTCAAATTAGCAAAACAAAAGGAGTTGTCGCTACCTCACTTTAGAGATGAACGGGGTCGTCTCTAACTCTCTTTAGCGATGAACATCCGCATATCAATAACCCATGTTAGCAACGAATGGAGTCGGGGTTAGCGACGAAACAGAGTCATCGCTAACTGACTTTAGCTTACGAACGGAGTCAATGCTAATTAATTTTAGCTTACCAATGTCCGTGATGTCGCTACTCACATAAACGGAGTTGTCGCTAACTCACTTTAATGAAAAACTAGAGTCATCGCTTACTCACTTTAGCGACGAACGGATTCATTACTAATTCCCTTTAGCGACGAACGTTCGTTCATCCATAACTCACTTTAGCGACGAGCGCAGTCGTCGCTAAATCGCATTAGCAACGAGTGGAGTCGTCGCTAACTAGCTTTAGCGACAAACGCAGTCGTCGCTAACTCACTCTAGCGACAAACGGAGTTGTTGCTAACTCGCTTAAGCGACGAATGGAGTCGTTGCTAAACTCCCTTTGGCGATAAACGTCTGTTCGTTGGTAACTCACTTTAGCTGCGAATGGAGTCGACAATTTCTCACTTAGGGAGAAACGTCCATTCATCGCTAACTAACTTTAGCGACGAACAAAGTCATCACTAGCTCACTTTACCGATGAACATCCATTCGTCGTCAACTCAGGAAAATTGAGTCGTCGCTTACTCACTTTAGCGACGAACGGAGTCGTCGCTTACTCTCACTATAGCTGCGAACGGAGTCGTCGATTTCTCACTTTAGGGAGAAACGTCAGTTCATCGCTAACTAACTTTAGCGATGAACGGAGTCATCACTAGCTCACTTTACCGATGAACATCCATTTGTCATCAACTCAGGAAAATGGAGTCGCCGCTATTTCACTTTTTCAACTCAGGAAATGGAGCGCCGCCATTTAACGGAGTCGCCGCTACACTCACTTTAGCGATAAACGGAGTCGTTTGTTATTCACTTTAGTTACGAACGTCTGTTCGTCGCTAACTCTCTTTAGCGATGAATGGAGTCGACGCTAACTCACTTTAGCGATGAACTGAGTCATTTCAAACTCAGTTTAGTGACGGGTGTCCATTAGTGACTTACGCAATTTAGAACCTAATGGAATTATTGCTTACACACTTTAGCGACGAATGGGGACGTGGCTAACCCACTTTAGCAACGAAAGGAGATGTCGCTAACTTCTTCTGCGACGAACGGAGTCGTCACTAACTCACTTCAGGGATGAACATCCGTTCACCGGTAACTCACTTTAACTACACATCGTTAACTGACTTTTTTGAAGAACTGAGTCAATACCACTAATTTTAGCAACAAATGTCCGCTCATCGCTAACCCACTTTAGTGTCGAACTGAGTCATCTCTAACTCACTTTTTAACTTCGAACGGAGTCGCCGCGACACTCACTTTTAGCCCGAACGGAGACATTGCTTATTCACTTTAGCGTTGAGTGTGCGCTCATTACTAACGCACTTAAGTGACGAACGGAGACGCCGCTACTCAGTTTAGCAGCTTAACGGAGTCATTTTTCGTCGATAACTTAATTTGTTGACGAACAGAGTCGCCGCTAACTCAATTTAGAGATGAACGGAATTATTACTAATTCACTTTTAGCGACGAAGTGTCCATTTGTGACTAACTCACTTTAGTGACGACCGAGTCGCCCCTAACTCGCCTAATCGCCGAACGGAGTTGTCACTAACCCACTTTATCCACGAACCAAATCGCTAAGCTAACTCACTTTTGTAATGAACATCCGCTCGTCGCTAATTCATTTAGGCGACGAAAGTGTGCGCCGATCTCTAACTCACTTCAGTGACGGACGGAGTTGTCGCTAGTCACTTTAGCGACGCCAGCGCCGCTGTACGCGCACTTTAGCAACCAACGGAGCCATTGCTACCGGTTTAGCAACGAAAGTGTCAATTAGTGGCTAACTCACTTTTAGTGACGAAAGGAGTCGCTGCTATTAATAATTTAGCTTAATTTAACGGGTCGCCGCTAACTCAAATTAGCAAAACAAAAGGAGTTGTCGCTACCTCACTTTAGTGACGAACGGGTCGCCTCTAACTCACTTTTAGCGATGAACATCCGCATATCAATAACTCACCTTAGCAACGAATGGAGTCGGGGTTAGCTTAATTTAATAGAGTCATTGCTAACTGACTTTAGCGACGATCGAGTCAATGCTAATTAATTTTAGCCACCAATGTCCGTATGTCTCTTACTCACATAAACGGAGTTGTCGCTAACTCACTTAAATGACAAACAGAGTCGCCGCTACTCACTTTTAGCTTTACAAAATGGATTCATTACTAATTCCCTTTAGCTTAATTAACGCCCGCTCAGCCATAACTCACTTTAGCGACGAAGCGCAGTCGCCGCTAAATCGCATTAGCAACGAAAGTGGAGTCGCCACTAACTCACTTTAGCGACAAACGCAGTCGCCGCGAAACTCACTCTAGCTTACAAACGGAGTTGTTGCTAACTCGCTTTAGCTTACGAATGGAGTCGCTAACTAACTCCTTTTGCGATAAGCGCCTGTTCGCTGGTAACTCATTTTTAGCTGCGAACGGAGTCGCATAATTTCTCACTTTAGGGAGAAATGTCCATTCATCGCTAAATAACTTTAGCTTAATTTAACGGAGTCATCACCTGCTCACTTTACCGATGAACATCCATTCGTCGTCAACTCAGGAAAATTGAGTCGTCGCTTACTCACTTTAGCGACGAACGGAGTTGTCGCTTACTCTCACTATAGCTGCGAACGGAGTCGTCGATTTCTCACCTTAGGGAGAAACGTCAGTTCATCGCTAACTAACTTTAGCGACGAACGGAGTCATTAGTAGCTTACTTTACCGATGAACATCCATTCGTCATCAACTCAGGAAAATGGAGTCGCCGCTATTTCACTTTTTTTTGCGAATTTAACGGAGTCGCCGCTACTCACTTTTTAGTGACAAACGGAGTCGTTTGTTATTCACTTTAGTTACGAACGTCTGTTCGTCGCTAACTCTCTTTAGCGATGAATGGAGTCGATGCTAACTCACTTTAGCGATGAACTGAGTCATTTCTAACTCAGTTTAGTGACGGGTGTCCATTAGTGACTTACTCACTTTAGAGACGAATGGAATCATTGCTTACACACTTTAGCGACGAATGGAGATGTAGCTAACTCTCTTTAGACACGAAAAGGAGACATCGCTAACTCACTTCAGCAACGAACGGAGTCGCCACTAACTCACTTTTAGGATGAAAATCCGTTACCGACAACTCACTTTAACTACACATCGCTTACTGACTTCTGCGATGAACTGAGTCAATACCAATTAATTTTAGCAACTAATGTCCGTTAATCGCTAACTCACTTTAGTGTCGAACTGAGTCGTCTCTAACTCACTTTTTAACGAAGAACGGAATCGTCGCACACTCACTTAAGTGACGAACGGAGACGTCGCTTACTCAGTTTAGCAGCGAACGGAGTCATTTTTCGTCGATAACTTAATTTGTTGACGAACAGAGTCGTCGCTAACTCAATTTAGCGATGAACGGAATTATTACTAATTCACTTTAGCGACGAGTGTCCATTTGTGACTAACTCACTTTAGTGACGACTGGAGTCGTCCCTAACTCGCCTAATCGTCGAACGGAGTCGTCACTAACGCACTTTATCCACCAACGAAATCGTTGCTAACTCACTTTAGTGATGAACATCCGTTCGTCGCTAACTCACTTAGTCGACGAGTGTGCGTCGCTCTCTCACTCACTTCAGAGACGGACGGAGTTGTCGCTTTGTCACTTTAGCGACGTCAGGCGTCGTTGCATGCGCACTTTAGCAACCAACGGAGCCATTGCTAGTCGGTTTAGCAACGAGTGTCAATTAGTGGCTAACTCACTTTAGTGACGAAAGGAGTCGCCGCTATTAATTTAGCTTAATTTAACGGGTCGCCGCTAACTCAAATTAGCAAAACAAAAGGAGTTGTCGCTACCTCACTTTAGAGATGAACGGGTCGCCTCTAACTCTCTTTAGCGATGAACATCCGCACATCAATAACCCATGTTAGCAACGAATGGAGTCGTGGTTAGCGACGAAAAAAGAGTCATCGCTAACAGACTTTAGCTTAATTTAACGGAGTCAATGCTAATTAATTTTAGCGACCAATGTCCGTGATGTCGCTACTCACATAAACGGAGTTGTCGCTAACTCACTTTTAATGAAAACAGAGTCATCGCTACTCACTTTTAGCTTAATTTAACGGATTCATTACTAATTCCCTTTAGCGACGAACGTTCGTTCATCCATAACTCACTTTAGCGACGAGCGCAGTCGTCGCTAAATCGCATTAGCAACGAGTGGAGTCGTCGCTAACTAGCTTTAGCGACAAACGCAGTCGTCGCTAACTCACTCTAGCGACAAACGGAGTTGTTGCTAACTCGCTTAAGCGACGAATGGAGTCGTTGCTAACTCCCTTTGGCGATAAACGTCTGTTCGTTGGTAACTCAGTTTAGCTGCGAATGGAGTCGACAATTTCTCACTTAGGGAGAAACGTCCATTCATCGCTAACTAACTTTAGCGACGAACAAAGTCATCACTAGCTCACTTTACCGATGAACATCCATTCGTCGTCCACTCAGGAAAATTGAGTCGCCGCTATTTCACTTTTAGCTTAATTTAATGGAGTCGCCGCTACTCTCACTATAGCTGCGAACGGAGTCGCCGATTTCACTTTAGGGAGAAACGCCAGTTCATCGCTAACTAACTTTAGCGATGAACGGAGTCATCACTAGCTCACTTTTACCGATGAACATCCATTTGTCATCAACTCAGGAAAATGGAGTCGCCGCTACTTTTTAGCACTTTTTTTTGGACGAACGGAGTCGCCGCTACACTCACTTTAGCGATAAACGGAGTCGTTTTGTTATTCACTTTAGTTACTTAACGCCTGTTCGCCGCTAACTCTCTTTAGCGATGAATGGAGTCGACGCTAACTCACTTTAGCTGGCGAACTGAGTCATTTCAAACTCAGTTTAGTGACGGTGTCCATTAGTGACTTACGCAATTTAGAACCGAATGGAATTATTGCTTACACACTTTAGCTTAATTAATGGGGACGTAGCTAACCCACTTTTAGCAACGAAAAAGGAGATGTCGCTAACTTCTTTCAGCTTAATTTAACGGAGTCGCCACTAACTCACTTTTAGGGATGAACATCCGCTCACCGGTAACTCACTTTAACTACACATCGCTAACTGACTTTTTGTGAAGAACTGAGTCAATACCACTAATTTTAGCAACAAATGTCCGCTCATCGCTAACCCACTTTAGTGTCGAACTGAGTCATCTCTAACTCACTTTTTAACTTCGAACGGAGTCGCCGCGACACTCACTTTAGAAGGCCGAACGGAGACATTGCTTATTCACTTTAGGGTTGAGTGTGCGCTCACCACTAACGCACTTAAGTGACGAACGGAGACGCCGCTACTCAGTTTAGCAGCTTAACGGAGTCATTTTTCGCCGATAACTTAATTTGTTGACGAACAGAGTCGTCACTAACTCAATTTAGAGATGAACGGAATTATTACTAATTCACTTTAGCGACGAGTGTCCATTTGTGACTAACTCACTTTAGTGACGACTGGAGTCGTCCCTAACTCGCCTAATCGTCGAACGGAGTTGTCACTAACCCACTTTATCCACGAACGAAATCGTTGCTAACTCACTTTAGTAATGAACATCCGTTTGTCGCTAATTCATTTAGGCGACGAGTATGCGTCGATCTCTAACTCACTTCAGTGACGGACGGAGTTGTCGCTTAGTCACTTTAGCGACGTCAGGCGTCGTTGCATGCGCACTTTAGCAACCAACGGAGCCATTGCTACTCGGTTTAGCAACGAGTGTCAATTAGTGGCTAACTCACTTTAGTGACGAAAAGGAGTCGCCGCTTATTGAATTTAGCTTAATTTAACGGGTCGCCGCTAACTCAAATTAGCAAAACAAAAGGAGTTGTCGCTACCTCACTTTAGTGACGAACGGGTCGCCTCTAACTCACTTTAGCGATGAACATCCGCATATCAATAACTCACCTTAGCAACGAATGGAGTCGTGGGTTAGCTTAATTTAACAGAGTCATTGCTAACTGACTTTAGCGAACGAACGGAGTCAATGCTAATTAATTTTAGCCACCAATGTCCGTATGTCGCTTACTCACATAAACGGAGTTGTCGCTAACTCACTTTAAATGACAAACAGAGTCGCCGCTACTCACTTTAGCTTAATAAAATGGATTCATTACTAATTCCCTTTAGCTTACCTAACGCCCGCTCATCCATAACTCACTTTAGCGACGAAGCGCAGTCGCCGCTAAATCGCATTAGCAACGAAAGTGGAGTCGCCACTAACTCACTTTTTAGCGACAAACGCAGTCGCCGCTAAACTCACTCTAGCTTACAAACGGAGTTGTTGCTAACTCGCTTTTAGCTTACGAATAATGGAGTCGCTGTTAACTCCCTTTGGCGATAAGCGCCTGTTCGCTGGTAACTCACTTTAGCTGCGAACGGAGTCGATCAATTTCTCACTTTAGGGAGAAATGTCCATTCATCGCTAAATAAATTTAGCGACGAACAGAGTCATCACCTGCTCACTTTTACCGATGAACATCCATTCGCCGCCAACTCAGGAAAATTGAGTCGCCGCTATTTCACTTTTTAGCTTAATTTAAACGGAGTTGTCGCTACTCACACTATAGCTGCGAAACGGAGTCGCCGATTTCACCTTAGGGAGAACGCCCAGTTCATCGCTAACTAACTTTAGCAATGAACGGAGTCATTAGTAGCTTACTTTACCGATGAACATCCATTCGCCATCAACTCAGGAAAATGGAGTCGCCGCTATTTCACTTTTTATTAGTGAGTCGCCGCTTACTCACTTTAGTGACAAACGGAGTCGCTTGTTATTCACTTTAGTTACTTAACGCCTGTTCGCCGCTAACTCTCTTTAGCGATGAATGGAGTCGATGCTAACTCACTTTAGCATGAACTGAGTCATTTCTAACTCAGTTTAGTGACGGTGTCCATTAGTGACTTACTCACTTTAGAGACGAATGGAATCATTGCTTACACACTTTAGCTTAATAAATGGAGATGTAGCTAACTCACTTTAGACACGAAAGGAGACATCGCTAACTCACTTCAGCAACGAACGGAGTCGCCACTAACTCACTTTTAGGGATGAAAACCGCTCACCGACAACTCACTTTAACTACACATCGCTAACTGACTTCTGCGATGAACTGAAATCAATACCAATTAATTTTAGCAACTAATGTCCGTTAATCGCTAACTCACTTTAGTGTCGAACTGAGTCGTCTCTAACTCACTTTTTAACGAAGAACGGAATCGTCGCACACTCACTTAAGTGACGAACGGAGACGTCGCTTACTCAGTTTAGCAGCGAACGGAGTCATTTTTCGTCGATAACTTAATTTGTTGACGAACAGAGTCGTCGCTAACTCAATTTAGCGATGAACGGAATTATTACTAATTCACTTTAGCGACGAGTGTCCATTTGTGACTAACTCACTTTAGTGACGACTGGAGTCGTCCCTAACTCGCCTAATCGTCGAACGGAGTCGTCACTAACGCACTTTATCCACCAACGAAATCGTTGCTAACTCACTTTAGTGATGAACATCCGTTCGTCGCTAACTCACTTAGTCGACGAAAGTGTGTGCCGCATCTCAACTCACTTCAGAGACGGACGGAGTTGTCGCTTTGTCACTTTAGCGACGTCAGGCGTCGTTGCATGCGCACTTTAGCAACCAACGGAGCCATTGCTAGTCGGTTTAGCAACGAGTGTCAATTAGTGGCTAACTCACTTTAGTGACGAAAGGAGTCGCCGCTATTAAAATTTAGCTTACGAACGGGTCGCCGCTAACTCAAATTAGCAAAACAAAAGGAGTTGTCGCTACCTCACTTTAGAGATGAACGGGTCGCCTCTAACTCTCTTTAGCTGGCGAACATCCGCAATCAATAACCCATGTTAGCAACGAATGGAGTCGCGGTTAGCGACGAACAGAGTCATCGCTAACTGACTTTAGCTTAATTTAACGGAGTCAATGCTAATTAATTTTAGCCACCAATGTCCGTGATGTCGCTACTCACATAAACGGAGTTGTCGCTAACTCACTTTAATGAAAAACAGAGTCATCGCTACTCACTTTTAGCTTAATTTAACGGATTCATTACTAATTCCCTTTAGCTTACCTAACGCTCGCTCATCCATAACTCACTTTAGCGACGAAAATGCAGTCGCCGCTAAATCGCATTAGCAACGAAGGAGTCGCCGCTAACTCACTTTAGCGACAAACGCAGTCGCCGCTAACTCACTTAGCTTACAAACGGAGTTGTTGCTAACTCGCTTTAGCTTAATTTAATGGAGTCGCTAACTCCTCCCTTTGGCGATAAACGCCTGTTCGCTGGTAACTCACTTTAGCTGCGAATGGAGTCGAAATTTCTCACTTTAGGGAGAAACGCCCATTCATCGCTAACTAACTTTAGCGAATTTAACAAAGTCATCACTAGCTCACTTTACCGATGAACATCCATTCGTCGTCCACTCAGGAAAATTGAGTCGTCGCTTACTCACTTTAGCGACGAATGGAGTCGTCGCTTACTCTCACTATAGCTGCGAACGGAGTCGTCGATTTCTCACTTTAGGGAGAAACGTCAGTTCATCGCTAACTAACTTTAGCGATGAACGGAGTCATCACTAGCTCACTTTACCGATGAACATCCATTTGTCATCAACTCAGGAAAATGGAGTCGTCGCTTACTCACTTTTGCGACGAACGGAGTCGTCGCTTACACTCACTTTAGCGATAAACGGAGTCGTTTGTTATTCACTTTAGTTACTTAACGCCTGTTCGCCGCTAACTCTCTTTAGCGATGAATGGAGTCGACGCTAACTCACTTTAGCCATGAACTGAGTCATTTCTAACTCAGTTTAGTGACGGTGTCCATTAGTGACTTACGCACTTTAGAACCTAATGGAATTATTGCTTACACACTTTAGCTTAATTTAATGGGGACGTAGCTAACCCACTTTTGCAACGAAAGGAGATGTCGCTAACTTCTTCTCAGCTACGAACGGAGTCGCCACTAACTCACTTTAGGGATGAACATCCGCTCACCGGTAACTCACTTTAACTACACATCGCTAACTGACTTTTGTGAAGAACTGAGTCAATACCACTTAATTTTAGCAACAAATGTCCGCTCATCGCTAACCCACTTTTAGTGTCGAACTGAGTCATCTCTAACTCACTTTTAACGACGAACGGAGTCGTCGCACACTCACTTTAGCGTCGAACGGAGACATTGCTTATTCACTTTAGGGTTGAGTGTGCGTTCGTCACTAACGCACTTAAGTGACGAACGGAGACGTCGCTTACTCAGTTTAGCAGCGAACGGAGTCATTTTTCGTCGATAACTTAATTTGTTGACGAACAGAGTCGTCACTAACTCAATTTAGAGATGAACGGAATTATTACTAATTCACTTTAGCGACGAGTGTCCATTTGTGACTAACTCACTTTAGTGACGACCGGAGTCGCCCCTAACTCGCCAATCGCCGAACGGAGTTGTCACTAACCCACTTTATCCACGAACGGAATCGCTAACTAACTCACTTTTGTAATGAACATCCGCTCGTCGCTAATTCATTTAGGCTTAACGAAAGTGTGCGGCCATCTCTAACTCACTTCAGTGACGGACGGAGTTGTCGCTAGTCACTTTAGCGACGCCAGGAGTCGCTGTATGCGCACTTTAGCAACCAACGGAGCCATTGCTACCGGTTTAGCAACGAAAGTGTCAATTAGTGGCTAACTCACTTTAGTGACGAAAGGAGTCGCCGCTTTAATTTAGCTTAATTTAACGGGTCGCCGCTAACTCAAATTAGCAAAACAAAAGGAGTTGTCGCTACCTCACTTTAGTGACGAACGGGTCGCCGCTAACTCACTTTAGCGATGAACATCCGCATATCAATAACTCACCTTAGCAACGAATGGAGTCGTGGTTAGCTTAATTTAGAGTCATTGCTAACTGACTTTAGCGACGATCGGAGTCAATGCTAATTAATTTTAGCGACCAATGTCCGTATGTCTCTTACTCACATAAACGGAGTTGTCGCTAACTCACTTAAATGACAAACAGAGTCGTCGCTTACTCACTTTAGCGACAAATGGATTCATTACTAATTCCCTTTAGCGACGAACGTCCGTTCACCCATAACTCACTTTAGCGACGAGCGCAGTCGTCGCTAAATCGCATTAGCAACGAGTGGAGTCGTCACTAACTCACTTTAGCGACAAACGCAGTCGTCGCAAACTCACTCTAGCGACAAACGGAGTTGTTGCTAACTCGCTTTAGCGACGAATGGAGTCGCTAAACTCCCTTTGGCGATAAACGCCTGTTCGCTGGTAACTCATTTTAGCTGCGAACGGAGTCAACAAATCTCACTTTTTAGGAGAAATGTCCATTCATCGCTAAATAACTTTAGCGACTTAACGGAGTCATCACCTGCTCACTTTACCGATGAACATCCATTCGCCAGCCAACTCAGGAAAATTGAGTCGCCGCTATTTCACTTTAGCTTTTAACGGAGTTGTCGCTACTCTCACTATAGCTGCGAACGGAGTCGCCGATTTCACCTTAGGGAGAAACGCCAGTTCATCGCTAACTAACTTTAGCTTACAACGGAGTCATTAGTAGCTTACTTTACCGATGAACATCCATTCGCCATCAACTCAGGAAAATGGAGTCGCCGCTATTTCACTTTTTTTGCGACTTTAACGGAGTCGCCGCTACTCACTTTAGTGACAAACGGAGTCGCTTGTTATTCACTTTAGTTACTTAACGCCTGTTCGCCGCTAACTCTCTTTAGCGATGAATGGAGTCGATGCTAACTCACTTTAGCGATGAACTGAGTCATTTCTAACTCAGTTTAGTGACGGGTGTCCATTAGTGACTTACTCACTTTTAGAGACTAATGGAATCATTGCTACACACTTTAGCTTAATTTAATGGAGATGTAGCTAACTCTTTTTGACACGAAAGGAGACATCGCTAACTCACTTCAGCAAACGGAGTCGCCACTAACTCACTTTAGGGATGAAAACCGCTCACCGGTCACTCACTTTAACTACACATCGCTAACTGACTTTTGCGTGATGAACTGAGTCAATACCACTAATTTTAGCAACTAATGTCCGCTAATCGCTAACTCACTTTAGTGTCGAACTGAGTCGCTCTAACTCACTTTTTAACGAAGAACGGAATCGCCGCGAAACTCACTTTTAGTGACGAACGGAGACGCCGCTTTAGTGTTGAGTCGCTTTAGCAGCTTAAAGGAGTCATTTTTCGTCGATAACTTAATTTGTTGACGAACAGAGTCGTCGCTAACTCAATTTAGCGATGAACGGAATTATTACTAATTCACTTTAGCGACGAGTGTCCATTTGTGACTAACTCACTTTAGTGACGACTGGAGTCGTCCCTAACTCGCCTAATCGTCGAACGGAGTCGTCACTAACCCACTTTATCCACCAACGAAATCGTTGCTAACTCACTTTAGTGATGAACATCCGTTCGTCGCTAACTCACTTAGTCGATGAGTGTGCGTCGCTCTCTCACTCACTTCAGAGACGGACGGAGTTGTCGCTTTGTCACTTTAGCGACGTCAGGCGTCGTTGCATGCGCACTTTAGCAACCAACGGAGCCATTGCTAGTCGGTTTAGCAACGAGTGTCAATTAGTGGCTAACTCACTTTAGTGACGAAAGGAGTCGTCGTTTACACAATTTAGCGACGAACGGGGTCGTCGCTAACTCAAATTAGCAAAACAAAAGGAGTTGTCGCTACCTCACTTTAGAGATGAACGGGGTCGTCTCTAACTCTCTTTAGCGATGAACATCCGTACATCAATAACCCATGTTAGCAACGAATGGAGTCGTGGTTAGCGACGAACAGAGTCATCGCTAACAGACTTTAGCGACGAACGGAGTCAATGCTAATTAATTTTAGCGACCAATGTCCGTATGTCGCTTACTCACATAAACGGAGTTGTCGCTAACTCACTTTAATGAAAAACAGAGTCATCGCTACTCACTTTAGCTTAATTTAACGGATTCATTACTAATTCCCTTTAGCTGACTAACGCTCGCTCATCCATAACTCACTTTAGCGACGAAGCGCAGTCGCCGCTAAATCGCATTAATGAACGAAAGTGGAGTCGCCGCTAACTCAGCTTTAGCGATTAAAACGCAGTCGCCGCTAACTCACTTTAGCGACAAAACGAGTTGTTGCTAACTCGCTTTAAGCCACGCTGGAGTCGCTGCTAACTCCCTTTGGCGATTCATAAACGCCTGTTCGCTGGTAAACGCAGTTTAGCTGCGAATGGAGTCGACAATTTCTCACTTTAGAGAAACGCCCATTCATCGCTAACTCAACTTTAGCGACGAACAAAGTCATCACTAGCTCACTTTACCGATGAACATCCATTCGCCGACTCAGAAAATTGAGTCGCCGCTATTCACTTTAGCGACGAAACGAGTCGCCGCTACATCACTATAGCTAACGGAGTCGCCGATTTCACTTTAGGGAGAAACGCCAGTTCATCGCTAACTAACTTTAGCGATGAACGGAGTCATCACTAGCTCACTTTACCGATGAACATCCATTTGTCATCAACTCAGGAAAATGGAGTCGCCGCTATTTCACTTTTTTTGCGACAAACGGAGTCGCCGCTACACTCACTTTAGCTACAAACGGAGTCGCTTTGTTATTCACTTTAGTTACGAACGCCTGTTCGCCGCTAACTCTTTTAGCAATGAATGGAGTCGACGCTAACTCACTTTAGCGATGAACTGAGTCATTTCTAACTCAGTTTAGTGACGGGTGTCCATTAGTGACTTACTCACTTTAGAACCTAATGGAATTATTGCTTACACACTTTAGCTTAATTTAATGGGGATGTAGCTAACCCACTTTTAGCAACGAAAAGAGATGTCGCTAACTCACTTCAGCGAACGAACGGAGTCGCCACTAACTCACTTTTTAGGGATGAACATCCGCTCACCGGTAACTCACTTTAACTACACATCGCTAACTGACTTTTTGTGATGAACTGAGTCAATACCACTAATTTTTAGCAACAAATGTCCGCTCATCGCTAACCCACTTTTAGTGTCGAACTGAGTCATTTCTAACTCACTTTTTAACTGAACGGAGTCGCCGAAACTCACTTTAGCGCCGAACGGAGACATTGCTTATTCACTTTAGGGTTGAGTGTGATTACTAACTCACTTAAGTGACGAACGGAGACGCCGCTACTCAGTTTAGCAGCTGAACGGAGTCATTTTTCGTCGATAACTTAATTTGTTGATCGAACAGAGTCGCCGCTAACTCAATTTAGAGATGAACGGAATTATTACTAATTCATTTTAGCGACGAAAGTGTCCATTTGTGACTAACTCACTTTAGTGACGACCGGAGTCGCCCCTAACTCGCCTAATCGCCGAACGGAGTCACTACTAACCCACTTTATCCACCAACGGAATCGCTGCAACTCACTTTAGTAATGAACATCCGCTTGTCGCTAACTCATTTAGGCGACGAAAGTGTGCGCCGATCTCTAACTCACTTCAGTGACGGACGGAGTTGTCGCTAGTCACTTTAGCGACGCCAGGAGCCGCTGTATAACGCACTTTAGCAACCAACGGAGCCATTGCTACCGGTTTAGCAACGAAAGTGTCAATTAGTGGCTAACTCACTTTAGTGACGAAAAGGAGTCGCCGCTATTAAACAATTTAGCTTAATTTAACGGGTCGCCGCTAACTCAAATTAGCAAAACAAAAGGAGTTGTCGCTACCTCACTTTAGTGACGAACGGGTCGCCGCTAACTCACTTTAGCGATGAACATCCGCACATCAATAACTCACCTTAGCAACGAATGGAGTCGCGGTTAGCTTAATGACGAAAGAGTCATTGCTAACTGACTTTTAGCTTACGATCGAGTCAATGCTAATTAATTTTAGCCACCAATGTCCGTGATGTCGCTTACTCACATAAACGGAGTTGTCGCTAACTCACTTTAATGACAAACAGAGTCGCCGCTACTCACTTTAGCTTACAAACGGATTCATTACTAATTCCCTTTAGCTGACGAACGCCCGCTCATCCATAACTCACTTTAGCGACGAAGCGCAGTCGCCGCTAAATCGCATTAGCAACGAAAGTGGAGTCGCCGCTAACTCACTTTAGCGACAAAAAACAGTCGCCGCTAACTCACTTTAGCTTTATAAACGGAGTTGTTGCTAACTCGCTTTAGCGACGCAATGGAGTCGCTGTTAACTCCCTTTGGCGATGAAGCGCCTGTTCGCTGGTAACTCACTTTAGCTGCGAACGGAGTCGGGCAATTTCTCACTTTAGGGAGAAATGTCCATTCATCGCTAAATAAATTTAGCGACCGAGTCATCACCTGCTCACTTTACCGATGAACATCCATTCGCCGTCAACTCAGGAAAATTGAGTCGTCGCTATTTCACTTTAGCGAATTTAACGGAGTTGTCGCTACTCTCACTATAGCTGCAAACGGAGTCGCCGATTTTCACCTTAGGAGAAACGCCAGTTCATCGCTAACTAACTTTAGCTTAATCGGAGTCATTAGTAGCTCACTTTTTTACCGATGAACATCCATTCGCCATCAACTCAGGAAAATGGAGTCGCCGCTACTCACTTTTTAGCGACGTCCATTAGTCGCCGCTACTCACTTTAGTGACAAACGGAGTCGCTTGTTATTCACTTTAGTTACGAACGCCTGTTCGCCGCTAACTCTTTTAGCGATGAATGGAGTCGATGCTAACTCACTTTAGCTGGCGAACTGAGTCATTTCTAACTCAGTTTAGTGACGGGTGTCCATTAGTGACTTACTCACTTTAGAGACTAATGGAATCATTGCTTACACACTTTAGCTTAACAAATGGAGATGTAGCTAACTCACTTAGACACGCACATCGCTAACTCACTTCAGCAATGAACGGAGTCGCCACTAACTCACTTTTAGGGATGAAAATCCGCTCACCGACAACTCACTTTAACTACACAACGCTAACTGACTTTTGGCGATGAACTGAGTCAATACCACTAATTTTAGCAACTAATGTCCGCTCATCGCTAACTCACTTTAGTGTCGAACTGAGTCGCCTCTAACTCACTTTTTAACGAAGAACGGAATCGCCGCGAACTCACTTAAGTGATGAACGGAGACGCCGCTTATTCACTTTAGTTTAGCAGCTTTAACGGAGTCATTTTTCGCCGATAACTTAATTTGTTGACGAACAGAGTCGCCGCTAACTCAATTTAGCGATGAACGGAATTATTACTAATTCACTTTAGCGACGAAAGTGTCCATTTGTGACTAACTCACTTTAGTGACGACCGAGTCGCCCCTAACTCGCCTAATCGCCGAACGGAGTCGCCACTAACCCACTTTATCCACCAACGGAATCGCTGCTAACTCACTTTAGTGATGAACATCCGCTCGTCGCTAACTCACTTAGGCGACGAAAAGTGCGCTCATCTATAACTCACTTCAGAGACGGACGGAGTTGTCGCTAAGTCACTTTAGCGACGCCAGAGTCCGCTTGCAAGCACTTTAGCAACCAACGGAGCCATTGCTAGTCGGTTTAGCAACGAAAGTGTCAATTAGTGGCTAACTCACTTTTAGTGACGAAAAGGAGTCGCCGCTTTATTAATTTAGCTTAATTTAACGGGTCGCCGCTAACTCAAATTAGCAAAACAAAAGGAGTTGTCGCTACCTCACTTTAGAGATGAACGGGTCGCCGCTAACTCAAATTAGCGAAACATCCGCAGTTGTCAATAACCCATGTTAGCAACGAATGGAGTCGCCGTTAGCGAACTCATCGCTTTAGACTTTATGAACAACGGAGTCAATGCTAACTAATTTTAGCTTACCAATGTCCGTAATGTCGCTTAGCGACATAAACGGAGTTGTCGCTAACTCACTTTAATGAAAAACAGAGTAATCGCTAACTCACTTTAGCAATTCAATACTAATTTGGCTTAGCTTAATGTCCGTAACGCCCGCTCATCCATAACTCACTTTTAACGGAGTTGTCGCCGCTAAATCGCATTAGCAACGAAAAACAGAGTCATCGCTAACTCACTTTAGCGACAAACGCAGTCGCCGCTAACTCACTTTAGCGAAAACGGAGTTGTTCCATAACTCACTTTAGCGAGTCGCTACAACTCCCTTTGGCGAGTAAACGCCTGTTCGCTGGTAACTCACTTTTAGCAACGAAATGGAGTCGCCGCTAACTCACTTTAGGGAGAAACGCCCATTCATCGCTAACTCACTTTAGCGAATTTAACAAAGTCATTGCTAACTCACTTTAGCGATGAACATCCATGGAGTCCACTCAAAAATTGAGTCGCCGAACGCCTATTCGGAGTTGTCGTAACTCACTTTAGCTGCGAACGGAGTCAACGATTTCACTTTAGGGAGAAACGCCCAGTTCATCGCTAACTAACTTTAGCGACGAAACGGAGTCATCACTAGCTCACTTTTACCGATGAACATCCATTCGTCATCAATTCAGGAAAATGGAGTCGCCGCTATTCACTTTTTAGGACAAACGGAGTCGCCGCTACTCTCACTTTAGCCGACAAACGGAGTCATTTCTTATTCACTTTAGTTACGAACGCCTGTTTGTCGCTAACTCTCTTTAGCAATGAATGGAGTCGACGCTAACTCACTTTAGCTATGAACAAAGTCATTTCTAACTCAGTTTAGTGACGGGTGTCCATTAGTGACTTACTCACTTTAGAGACTAATGGAATCATTGCTTACACACTTTAGCTTAATTTAATGGGGATGTAGCTAACTCACTTTTGCAACGAAAAGGAGACGCCGCTAACTCACTTCAGCTTAATTTAACGGAGTCGCCACTAACTCACTTTTAGGGATGAACATCCGCTCACCGGTAACTCACTTTAACTACACATCGCTAACTGACTTTTGTGATGAACTGAGTCAATACCACTAATTTTAGCAACAAATGTCCGCTCATCGCTAACTCACTTTTAGTGTCGAACTGAGTCGCTCTCTAACTCACTTTTAACTTCGAACGGAGTCGCCGCAAACTCACTTTAGCCCGAATGGAGACATTGCTTATTCACTTTAGCGTTGAGTGTGCGTCGCCACTAACTCACTTAAGTGACGAACGGAGACGCCGCTACTCAGTTTAGCAGCTTAACGGAGTCATTTTTCGCCGATAACTTCAATTTATTGATGAACAGAGTCGCCGCTAACTCAATTTAGCGATGAACGAATTATTACTAATTCATTTTAGCGACGAAAGTGTCCATTTGTGACTAACTTCACTTTAGTGACGACCGAGTCGCCCCTAACTCGCCTAATCGTTGGAGTCGTCACTAACCCACTTTATCAACGAACGAAATCGCTAACTCACTTTAGTAATGAACATCCGCTTGTCGCTAACTCATTTAGGCGACGAGTGTGTGCGCTCATCTATAACTCACTTCAGTGACGGACGGAGTTGTCGCTAAGTCACTTTAGCGACGCCAGGAGTCGCTGTCAATTTAGCAACCAACGAGCCATTGCTACTCAGTTTAGCAACGAAAGTCACTTAGTGGCTAACTCACTTTTAACGAAAAGGAGTCGCCGCTATTATTGAATTTTAGCTTAATTTAACGGGGTCGCCGCTAACTCAAATTAGCAAAACAAAAGGAGTTGTCGCTACCACTTTAGCAACGAACGGGTCGCCGCTAACTCACTTTTAGCAAACATCCGCAGCAAACCTTAGCAACGAATGGAGTCGCGGTTAGCGAGTCATTGCTAACTGACTTTTAGCGACGAACGGAGTCAATGCTAATTAATTTTAGCCACCAATGTCCGTGATGTCGCTAACTCACATAAACGGAGTTGTCGCTAACTCACTTTAATGACAAAAGAGTCGCCGCTACTCACTTTAGCGACAAAACGGAGTCATTACTAATTCCCTTTAGCTTAATTTAACGCCCGCTCATCCATAACTAACTTTAGCGACGAATGTCCGCAGTGTCGCTAAATCGCATTTTAACGAAAGTGGAGTCGCCGCTAACTCACTTTAGCGACAAACGCAGTCGCCGCTAACTCACTTTAGCGGACAAACGGAGTTGTTACTAACTCCCTTTAGCGACGAATGGAGTCCATAACTCACTTTGGCGATAAACGCCTGTTCGTTGGTAACTCACTTTAGCAACGAACGGAGTCGCCGCTAACTTCACTTTAGGAGAAATGTCCATTCATCGCTAAATCAACTTTAGCGACAAACGGAGTTGTTGCTAACTCACTTTACCGATGAACATCCATTCGCCGCCAACTCAGGAAAATGAACGCCTGTTCGCTTTAGCTTACCTAACTCACTTTTAGCTGCGAACGGAGTCATCGATTTCTCACTTTAGTGAGAAACGCCAGTTCATCGCTAACTAACTTTAGCTTACTTTAACGGAGTCATCACTAGCTCACTTTACCGATGAACATCCATTCGCCATCAATTCAGGAAAATGGAGTCGCCGCTACTCACTTTTATGCTTAATAAAACGGAGTCGCCGCTACTCTCACTTTAGGGACAAATGGAGTCATTTCTTATTCACTTTAGTGACTTAACGCCTGTTTGTCGCTAACTCTCTTTAGCAATGAATGGGGTCGACGCTAACTCACTTTAGCCGGCGAACTGAGTCATTTCTAACTCAGTTTAGTGACGGGTGTCCATTAGTGACTTACTCACTTTAGAGACGAATGGAATCATTGCTTACACACTTTAGCTTAATTTTAATGGGATGTAGCTAACTCACTTTTGCAACAAAAGGAGACGCCGCTAACTCACTTCAGCTTACGAACGAGTCGCCCCTAACTCACTTTTAGGGATGAAAATCCGCTCACTGGTCACTCACTTTCACTACACATCGCTAACTGACTTTTGTGATGAACTGAGTCAATACCAATTAATTTTAGCAACTAATGTCCGCTCACCGCTAACTCACTTTTAGTGTCGAACTGAGTCGCTCTCTAACTCACTTTTCAACGACGAACGGAATCGCCGCGAAACTCACTTTAGTGCCGAATGGAGACATTGCTTATTCACTTTAGCGTTGAGTGCTGCTCGCCACTAACTCACTTAAGTGACGAACGGAGACATCGCTACTCAGTTTAGCAGCTTAACGGAGTCATTTTTTCGCCGATAACTCAATTTATTGACGAACAGAGTCGCCGCTAACTCAATTTAGCGATGAACAGAATTATTGCTAATTCATTTTAGCGACGAAAGTGTCCATTTGTGACTAACTTCACTTTAGTGACGACCGAGTCGCCGCTAACTCGCCAATCGCCGAACGGAGTCGCCACTAACCCACTTTATCAACCAACGGAAATCGCTGCTAACTCACTTTAGTGATGAACATCCGCTCGTCGCTAACTCTCTTAGGCGACGAAAAGTGCCGCTCATCTATAACTCACTTCAGGACGGACGGAGTTGTCGCTAAGTCACTTTAGCGACGCCAGGAGTCGCCGTTTGGCGCACTTTAGCAACCAACGGAGCCATTGCTAGTCGGTTTAGCAACGAGAGTCAATTAGTGACTAACTCACTTTAGTGACGAAAGGAGTCGCCGCTATATTGAATTTAGCTTAAAACGGGTCGCCGCTAACTCAAATTAGCAAAACAAAAGGAGTTGTCGCTACCTCACTTTAGCAATGAACGGGTCGCCGCTAACTCAAATTAGCTGCAATTAACATCAAAAAGGAGTTGTCGCAACCCATGGAGTCGGGTTAGCGACGAACGGAGTCATCGCTAACTCACTTTAGCGATGAACATCCGCACATCACTAACTCCGTGATGTCGCTTAGCTCACATTAATGGAGTTGTCGGTTAGCGACTTAAATGACAAAGAGTCATCGCTAACTGACTTTAGCTTACAAAACGGAGTCAATACTAATTAAATTTAGCAATGTCCGTCCGTTCATCCATAACTCACTTTAACGGAGTTGTCGCTAACTAAATTTAATGAAAACAGAGTCATCGCTAACTCACTTTAGCGACAAACGCACGGAGTCATTACTAATTCCTTTAGCTTAACAAACGGAGCTCATCCATAACTCACTTTAGCGACGGAGTCGTCTTTGGCTAAATCGCCTGTAGCAACTCACTTTAGCTGGAGTCGCCGCTAACTCACTTTAGGAGAAATGTCCATTCAAGCAAACGAAGTCATCGCTAACTCACTTTAGCGACAAACATCCATTGCTAACTCAACTTAGCGAAAAATGGAGTCGCTAAGCTAACTCGCTTTAGCGATGAACGCCTGTTCGCTCGTAACTCACTTTAGCTGCTAACGGAGTCATCGATTTCTCACTTTAGTGAGAAACGCCCGCCATCGCTAACTAACTTTAGCGACGAACGGAGTCATCACTAATTCACTTTTACCGATGAACATCCATTCGCCATCAATTCAGGAAAATGGAGTCGCCGCTATTCACTTTAGCGACAAACGGAGTCGCCGCTACTCACTTTAGGGACAAACGGAGTCATTTCTTATTCACTTTAGTGACTAACTTCGTTTGTCGCTAACTCTCTTTAGCAATGAATGGAGTCGACGCTAACTCACTTTAGCTATGAACAGAGTCATTTCTAACTCAGTTTAGTGACGGGTGTCCATTAGTGACTTACTCACTTTTAGAGACGAATGGAATCATTTCTTACACACTTTAGCTTAATTTAATGGGGATGTAGCTAACTCACTTTTGCAACAAAAGGAGACGCCGCTAACTCACTTCAGCAATTTAACGGAGTCGCCCCTAACTCACTTTAGGGATGAACAACCGCTAACCGGTCACTCACTTTCACTACACATCGCTAACTGACTTTTTGTGATGAACTGAGTCAATACCACTAATTTTAGCAACTAATGTACGCTCACCGCTAACTCACTTTAGTGTCGAACGAGTCGCTCTAACTCACTTTTTCAACGACTCAACGGAATCGCCGCAAACTCACGAATGGAGACATTGCTTATTCACTTTAGACACTTTCACCAACTCACTTAAGTGACGAACGGAGACATCGCTTACTCAGTTTAGCAGCTTAACGGAGTCATTTTTCGCCGATAACTCAATTTATTGACGAACGTGAGTCGCCGCTAACTCAATTTAGCTTACAAACAGAATTATTGCTAATTCATTTTAGCGACGAAAGTGTCCATTTGTGACTAACTTCACTTTAGTGACGACTCGAGTCGCCGCTAACTCGCCTAATCGACGAACGGAGTCGCCACTAACCCACTTTATCAACGAACGGAATCGCTAAGCTAACTCACTTTAGAGATGAACATCCGCTCGTCGCTAACTCACTTAGGCGACGAAAAGTGCGCTCATCTATAACTCTTCGAGACGGACGGAGTTGTCGCTAAGTCACTTTAGCGACGAAGGAGTCGCTGCTTGGCGCACTTTAGGGACCAACGGAGTCATTGCTAGTCGGTTTAGCAACGAGAGTCACTTAGTGACTAACTCACTTTGGTGACGAAAAGGAGTCGCCGCTATTACAATTTAGCTTAATTTAACGGGTCGCCGCTAACTCAAATTAGCAAAACAAAAGGAGTTGTCGCTACCTCACTTTAGCAACGAACGGGTCGCCGCTAACTCAAATTAGAACATCCGGAGTTGTCAATAACCCATGTTAGCAACCCAACTCGGGGTATCGATGAACATCGAATCATCGCTAACTCACTTTAGCGAGCAACGAGTCAAGACGCCACTTACGCTAATCTACCAATGGAGTATGTCGTTACTCACATAAACGGAGTTGTCGCTAACTCACTTTTAATGAAAAACGAGTCAATCCTAATTAAATTTAGCTTAATGTCCGGATGTCGCTACTCACTTTTACGGAGTTGTCATCCATAACTCACTTTAATGAAAAAAGAAGTCGCCGCTACTCACTTTAGCAACGAACGGAGTCATTACTAACCAGCTTTAGCGACAAAACAGTCCGCTCATCCATAACTCAGTTTTAGCTACGAGCGCGCAGGAGTCGCTGCTAAATCGCATTAGCAACGAAAGTGGAGTCGCCGCTAACTCAAATTTAGCACTTTAGGGAGAAACGCCCATTCATCGCTAACTCACTTTAGCGACAAACGGAGTTGTTAGCTAACTTTACCGCTTTATCCATTCACAGCCCATGGAGTCGCTATAACTCGCTTTAGCGATGAACGCCTGTCGCCGGTAACTCACTTTAGCTGCGAACGGAGTCATCGATTTCTCACTTTAGAGAAACGCCAGTTCATCGCTAACTAACTTTAGCTGGCGAACGGAGTCATCACTAGCTCACTTTACCGATGAACATCCATTCGTCATCAATTCAGGAAAATGGAGTCGCCGCTACTCACTTTTAGCGACAAACGGAGTCGCCGCTTACACTCACTTTAGGGACAAACGGAGTCATTTCTTATTCACTTTAGTGACAAACTTCTTTGTCGCTAACTCTCTTTAGCAATGAATGGGGTCGACGCTAACTCACTTTAGCTTATGAACTGAGTCATTTCAAACTCAGTTTAGTGACGGGTGTCCATTAGTGACTTACTCACTTTAGAGACGAATGGAATCATTGCTACACACTTTTAGCTTAATTTAATGGGGATGTGGCTAACTCACTTTTGCAACAAAAGGAGACGCCGCTAACTTCACTTCAGCTTTAACGGAGTCGCCCCTAACTCACTTTTTAGATGAACAACCGCTCACTGGTCACCCACTTTCAACTACACACATCGCTAACTGACTTTTTGTGATGAACTGAGTCAATACCAATTAATTTTAGCAACTAATGTCCGCTCACCGCTAACTCACTTTAGTGTCGAACTGAGTCGCCTCTAACTCACTTTTCAACGACGAACGGAATCGCCGCAAACTCACTTTAGCCGCCGAATGGAGACATTGCTTATTCACTTTAGCGTTGAGTGCGCTCGCCACTAACTCACTTTAAGTGACGAACGGAGACATCGCTACTCAGTTTAGCAGCTTAACGGAGTCATTTTTCGTCGATAACTTAATTTGTTGATTTGAACAGAGTCGCCGCTAACTCAATTTAGAGATGAACGGAATTATTACTAATTCATTTTAGCGACGAAGTGTCCATTTGTGACTAACTTCACTTTAGTGACGACCGAGTCGCCCCTAACTCGCCTAATCGCCGAACGGAGTCGCCACTAACCCACTTTTATCAACGAAACGGAATCGCTAAACTCACTTTAGAGATGAACATCCGTCGTCGCTAACTCTTAGGCGACGAGTGTGTGCGCTCATCTATAACTCACTTCGACGGACGGAGTTGTCGCTAAGTCACTTTAGCGACGCCGGAGAGTCGCTTGCATGCACTTTAGCAACCAACGAGTCATTGCTACCGGTTTAGCAACGAAAGAGTCACTTAGTGACTAACTCACATTTTTAGTGACGAAAAGGAGTCGCCGCTATTATTTAAATTTAGCTTAATCAAATTAACGGGGTCGCCGCTAACTCAAATTAGCAAAACAAAAGGAGTTGTCGCTACCCAACTTTAGTGACGAATGGGTCGCTCTAACTCACTTTAGCGATGAACATCCGACATCAATAACTCACCTTAGCAACAATGGAGTCGCCACGCTTAATTTAATAGAGTCATTGCTAACCGACTTTAGCCGAACTAATCGGAGTCAATGCTAATTAATTTTAGCGACCAATGTCCGTGATGTCGCTTACTCACATAAACGAGTTGTCGCTAACTCACTTAAATGACAAACAGAGTCACGCTACTCACTTTAGCCACAAATGGATTCATTACTAATTCCTTTAGCTTATTTAACATCCGCTCATCCATAACTCACTTTAGCTACGAAGAGTCGCCGCTGCTAAATCGCATTAGCAACGAGTGGAGTCGCCGCTAACTCACTTTTTAGCTTAATAAACGAAATGCCGCTAACTCACTTTAGCTTTGACAAACGGAGTTGTTGCTAACTCGCTTAGCATTTTAATGGAGTCGCTATAACTCCCTTTTGCTTATAAGCTGCCTGCTCGCTGGTAACTCACTTTAGCTGCTAACGAGCTCTTTTCACTTTAGGAGAATGTCCATTCATCGCTAA
>JAINDJ010000020.1:0-117127 GCA_019845555.1 Aristolochia fimbriata | reverse complement strand
ATGAATCCACCGCTCATTGCTAACTCACTTTAGCTTACGAAACCACCGCTCATTGCCAACTCACTTTAGCGAATTTAACGACCGCTCATTGCAAACTCAATCTTTAGCGACGAACGAACGACGCTCATTGCTAACTCACTTTAGCTGACGAATCCACCGCTCATTGCTAACTCACTTTAGCTTATTTTAGCGACGAACGAACCGCTCATTGCTAACTCACTTTAGTGAAAACCACCGCTTCATTGCTAACTCACTTTAGCGACGAACCCGCTCATTGCTAACTTTCTTTAGTATGCATTTAAACGTTTCATTTAAAACTCACTTTAATACTAACCAATCGCTCATTGTTAACTCACTTTAGCTAATTTAATGACTGTTCATTGCTAACTCACTTTAGCGACGAATCCAATCGCTCATTGCTAATTCACTTTAACGCCGATCAATTTCCGCTCATTATGAATCGACTTAGCTAATTTTAACGACCGCTCATTGTTAACATCAATTTTAATGACGAAACCAATTCGCTCATTTCTAACTATCTTTTGCTAACTGGGCTTTAGCGAATCGCTCATTGTTAACTCACTTTACGGTAATGCAATCGCCCGCTCATTGCTAACTCACTTTAGGACCTACGACCGCTCATTGCTAACCGCTTTTAATTAACAAAATCGCACCGCCTACTGTTAACTCAATTTTAGCGACCAAAGACCGCTCATAGCTAACTCACTTTAGCAATTTTAACGACCGCTCATTGCTCCACTTTAGCGACGAACCAATCGCTCATTGCTAACTCACTTTAACGACGAACCACCGTTCTTGCGTAAACTCACTTTATTGACAACGACCATTCATTGCTAACTCACTTTAACGACTTTAGCGATCCTGAAACTCAATCGCTCATCGCTAACTCATCACTTTGGCTTTTACTTTAACCTAATCGCTCATTGCAAATTCACTTTTTAGCGACGTAAATCCAGTTTCTCATTGCTAACACACTTTAGCGCTTGAATTTAACCAACGTCATTGCTTACCACTTTAGCTTAATCTAACGCACCGCTTCATTATGAACTTCCACTTTTAGTTTAGAACAACCGCTCATTGCCAACTCACTTTATCGACGAATTAAATCGCTCATTGAGAACTCACTTTAGCTTATTTTAATCCATCGTTCATTTTAACTCACTTTTAGCAAATTTAACGCCATTTAATGCAAACTCAATTTTAGCGACGAACCACCGCTCATTTAGAGAACTGACTTTTAGCGACGAACGACCGCTCATTGCTAACTCAATTTTAACGACCGGTAACCAATCGTTCATTGCTAACTCACTTTTAGCGACGGCGACCGCTCATTGCTAACGAAATTTTAGCTTAATTTTAACAACTATCATTTACTTCCACTTTAGCGATGAACACCGCTCATTGCTAACTCACTATAACGCAACGAATCCAATCGCTCATTGGAGAACTTACTTTAGCGTTTTAATCCACCGCTTCATTTGCTAACTATCTTTAGCGACGAACGACCATTCATTGCTAACTTCATACTTTAACGTATTTTAACCAATCATTCATTGCTAAACTCACTTTTAGCGACTTAACAACCGCTCATTGCTAACTCACTTTAACGGTTTTAACCAACGTCATTGCTGACTCATCTTTAGCGACGAATCCACCGCTCATTGAGAACCTACTTTGCCGGCGAAACGACCGTTCATAACTCACTTTAGCGCTTGAACGACCATTCATTTGCTAACGCACTTTTAGTTTACGAATCAACCGCCATTGCTAACTCACTTTACGAATTTAACCTAATCGCTCATTGCAAAATCACTTTAGCTTAATTTTAATCCACCGCTCATTTCTAACTCACTTTAAAGACGAACGCAATCGCTCATTGTGAGCTGACTTTAGTGACTTAATGACCGCTCATTATTGACTCACTTTTAGCGAATGAATCGCTTCATTAAGCACTGACTTTTAACGACAAAATGACCGCTTCATTGCTAACTCAATTTTAGTGACGTAATGACCGCTCATTGCTAACTCAATTTAGCTACGAATCCACCGCTCATTGCTTTTACACACTTTAGCGACGAATCCATCGCTTCATTGAGAAACTCACTTTTTAGCAGCTAACGCATCGCTTCATTGCTAACTCACTTTAGCTTAATAAACGACTATTCATATTGCTAACTCACTTTAGCGACGAACTAATCGTCATTGTTAACTCACTTTAGCTTAATGTAATCCACCGCTCATTGCTAACTCACTTTTAGCGACGGACGCCGCTCATTGCTAACTCACTTTAGCGTAATTTAACGACCGCTCATTGCTAACTCACTTTAGCGACGAATGATCGCTTCATTGCTAACTTTACTTTTAACGACGAACGACCGCTTCATTGCTTACTCACTTTAGCAAATTTAACGACCGCTCATTGCCATAACTCACTTTTAAAAAGAATTTAACGACCGCTCATTGAGAACTCACTTTACCGACGACCCACCGCTCATTGCTTACTCACTTTAGCAAATCTAACGCACCGCTTCATTGCTAACTAACTTTTAGCTTACGGTAAATGACCGCTCATTGCTAACTCACTTTAGCTGCTTAACCACCGCTCATTTCAAACGCCATTTTCCGGACTAATGACCGCTCATTGCTAACTCATCTTTAGCTTAATCTAACACCGCTCATTGCTAACTCACTTTTTAGCGACTAACCACTGCTTCATATTGGAGAACTCGCTTAGCGACAAACCAATCGATTATCTTATCTTTAATTTAACCACCATTCATTGCTAACTCACTTTTAGTTTATGAACGACCGCTTCATTGTAAACTCACTTTTTAGCGACGAAACCACCGCTCATTGCTAACTCACTTTAGCGACGAACCACCGCTCATTGCTAACTCACTTTTTAGCGACGAAACGACCGCTCATTGCTAACTCACTTTAGCGACGAAATCCACCGCTCATTGCTAACTCACTTTAGCTTAATTTAACCACCGCTCATTGCTAACTCACTTTAGCGACGAAACGACCGCTCATTGCTAACTCACTTTAGCGACGATTTAAATCGACCGCTCATTGCTAACTCACTTTAGCGACGAAACCACCGCTCATTGCTAACTCACTTTAGCGATTTAACGACCGCTCATTGCTAACTCACTTTAGCGACGAACCACCGCTCATTGCTAACTCACTTTAGCGATTTAAACGACCGCTCATTGCTAACTCACTTTAGCGACGAATCCACCGCTCATTGCTAACTCACTTTAGCGACGAACCACCGCTCATTGCTAACTCACTTTAGCGACGAACGACCGCTCATTGCTAACTCACTTTAGCGACGTAACGACCGCTCATTGGGAGAGAACCTGTACTTAAGCGACGAACCACTGCTCATTGCTAACTCATGTTAACGACCGAATCCACCATTCATTGTGTGGAACTCAATTTAACGTGAAGGACCGCTCATTGCTGAACCCATTTTAGCAACGAACTAATCGTTCATTGAGAACTCACTTTTAGTTTATTTAACGCATTTCTTTTGCTAACTCACTTTTAACGACAAACGCCATTCATTGTGAACTTCACTTTAGTTTATTTAACGACCGCTCATTGCTAAACTCCAATTTTTAGCGATTTAATGACCGTTTTACATTGCTAACTCAATTTAGCGACGAACGACCGTTTCATTGCAAACTCACTTTAGCGACGCACAACCGCTTCATTGCTAACTCACTTTAGCGACTTAACGACCGCTTCATTAACGCAACGACAGTTCTTAGCGACTGAAATCCACCGCTCATTGCTAACTCACTTTAGTAACGTACGGGCCGCTCATTGCAAACTCACTTTAGCGACGAACGACCGCTCATTGCTAACGCATTTTAGCACGAATGACCGCTTCATTGCAATACCACTTTAGCGATTAACGCACCGCTTCATTGAGAACTCACTTTAGTGACGAATGACCGTTCATTGCTAACTTCACTTTAGCGACGAACGCACTGTTTCATTGCTAACTGATCTTTTAGCCGACAAATCCACCATTCATTGTGAACTCACTTAGTTACGTAATGACCGCTCATTCACTAACTCACTTTAGCGACGAACGCCGCTCATTGCTTACTCACTTTAGCGACGAACGAATCGCTCATTGCAAACTAACTTTAGCAACGAACGCCCGCTTCATTACCGTTAACTCACTTTAGCGACGGTAACGACCGCTTCATTGCTAACTCAATTTAGCTTAATCAAACGACCGCTTCATTGCTAACTCACTTTAGCTTAATCTAATCCACCGCTCATTGTTAACTTCACTTTTAGCAAATTTTAACGAATCGCTTCATTAAACTCACTATAGCTACGAACGACCGTCATTGCTAACTCACTTTTGAGCGACGAATGACCGCTTCATCGCTAACTTCATTTTAGTGAAATTTTAACGCACCGCTCATTGCTTACCACTTTAGCGACGAACGACCGCTCATCGCTAACTCAATTTTAATTTTAACGACCGCTCATTGCTAATGAATCCAACTAATCGTTCGCTACTTCACTTTTAGCTTACGTAATGACCGCTCATTACTAACTAACTTTAGCGCATTTAACGACCGCTTCATTGCTAACGACTTTAGCGACGGAATCCACTGCTTCATTTTAACTTCTTTTTAATGAATCCACCGCTCATAGCTAATCACTTTATCGCCATGAAACCATCGCTCATTGCTAACTCCACTTTACTGATGAACCATCGCTTCATTAACCCCTCACTTTAGCAGCACCACGACCGCTCATTGTTAACTCACTTTTAGCGACGAATCCACTGCCATAGCTAACTCACTTTAGCTGCATTTAAACGACCGCTCATTGCTAACTCACTTTTAGCTTAATTTAACGACCGCTCATTGCTAACTCACTTTAGCGACGAATCGAACGCTCATTTGCTAACTCACTTTAGCGATTTAACGACCGCTCATTGCTAACTCACTTTAGCGACGAAACCACCGCTCATTGCTAACTCACTTTAGCGAATTTAACGACCGCTCATTGCTAACTCACTTTAGCGACAATTTAACCACCGCTCATTGCTAACTCACTTTAGCGACGAACGACCGCTCATTGCTAACTCACTTTAGCGAATGAACACCGCTCATTGCTAACTCACTTTAGCGACGCGAACCACCGCTCATTGCTAACTCACTTTAGCGAATTTAACCACCGCTCATTGCTAACTCACTTTTAGCTTAATTTAACCACCGCTCATTGCTAACTCACTTTAGCGAATTTAACCACCGCTCATTGCTAACTCACTTTAGCGACGAACCACCGCTCATTGCTAACTCACTTTAGCTTAATTTTAACAAATCGCTCATTGCTAACTCACTTTAGCGAATTTTAACGACCGCTCATTGCCAACTCACTTTTTAGCGACGTAACCACCGCTCATTGCATACTCACTTAGCTTAATTTTAACGACTGTTCATTGCTAACTCAATTTTTAGCGACCGAATCTAATCGCTCATTGCTAACTCACTTTAGCGACAATCCAATCGCTCATTGCCAACTCACTTTATTTAATTAACTAATCGCTTCATTGCTAACTCACTTTTAGCTTACGGCGACCGCTCATTGCTAACTCACTTTAGCTTACGAACCACCGCTCATTGCAACTCTCACTTTAGCGACGAACAACCGCTCATAGCTAACTCACTTTAGCGAGGAACGAATCGCTCATTGCTAACTCACTTTAGCGACGGTCCATCGCTCATTGCTAACTCACTTTAGCGACGAATTTAATCGACCGCTCATTGCTAACGCAATTTAGCCGATGAATCCATCGCTCATTGCTAACTCACTTTAGCTTAATTTAATGAATCGCTCATTGCTAACTCACTTTAGCTTACGCAACGACCGCTCATTGCTAACTCACTTTTAGCTCATTAACCACCGCTCATTGCTAACTCACTTTTACAAACGGCTCATTCATTGCTAACTCACTTTAGCGACGAACGACCGCTCATTGCTAACTCACTTTAGTGACGAACGCATCGCTCATTGCTAACTCACTTTAGCGAGGAACGAATCGCTCATTGCTTAACTCACTTTAGCGATGATAATACCGCTCATTGCTAACTCACATTTAGTGACGCAAACGACCGCTCATTGCTAACTCACTTTTAACTAATTTAATCCACCGCTCATTGCTAACTCACTTTTAGCGACGGGATCACCGCTCATTGCAAACTCACTTTAGCGACGTAATCCAATCGCTTCATTGCTAACTCACTTTAGCGAATTTAAATGACCGCTCATTGCAAACTCACTTTTAGCGACGAACGACCGCTCATTGCTAACTCACTTTAGCTTAATTTAACAACCGCTCATTTACAAACTCACTTTAGCTTACTAATCCACCGCTCATTGCTAACTCACTTTAACGACGAAATCCACTCGCTCATTGCTAACTCACTTTTAGCATCTTTAACGACCGCTCATTGAGAACTCACTTTAGCTACGAACTCGTCCGCTCATTGCTAACTCACTTTAGCGACGAATCCATTCATTGCAAACTCACTTTAGCTTTAATGGTAACGACCGCTCATTGCAACTCACTTTAGCGACAAAATGACCGCTCATTGCTAACTCACTTTAGCGCATTTAACGACCGCTCATTGCTTAACTCACTTTAGCTTAAACCAATCGCTCATTGCTAACTCACTTTTAGCGACGAACGACCGCTCATTGCTAACTCACTTTTAGCGACGAATCGAATCGCTCATTGCTAACTCACTTTAGCGACGAATCCACCGCTCATTGCTAACTCACTTTTAATTTTAATCCAATCGCTCATTGCAAACTCACTTTTAGCGACGAATCCAACGCTTCATTGCAAACTCACTTTAACGCATGAACACCGCTCATTTAACTCACTTTAGCTTAATCCACCACCGCTCATTGCAAACTCACTTTAGCGACCAAACGACCGCTCATTGCTAACTTACTTTAGCTTAATTTAACGACCATTCATTGCCAACTCACTTTTTAGCTTACGAAACGACCGCTCATTGCTAAAGTCACTTTTAGCAACGAACGACCGCTCATTGCTAACTCATTTTAGCGACGAACGACCGCTCATTGCTAACTCACTTTAGCGCATAAACCACCGCTCATTGCAAACTCACTTTAGCGACGCAACTGACCGCTCATTGCTAACTCACTTTAGCAACGAACGACGTTCATTGCAAACTCACTTTAGCGACGAATCCAATCGCTCATTGCTAACTCACTTTAATCGCTTAACAACCGCTCATTGCCAACTTACTTTAGCGACGAACGACCGCTCATTGCTAACTCACTTTAGAGACGAAATGACCGCTCATTGCTAACTCACTTTAGCACGAATCCACCATTCATTGCTAACTCACTTTTAGCGAATTTAACAACCGCTTCATTGCTAACTCACTTTAGCGAATTTAACGACCGCTCATTGCTAACTCACTTTAGCGACGCTAACCACCGCTCATTGTCACTCACTTTAGCGAATTTTAACCACCGCTCATTGCTAACTCACTTTAGCAATTTAACGACCGCTCATTGCAAACTCACTTTAGCGACGAAATCCACCGCTCATTGCTAACTCACTTTAGCTTAACGACAAACCGCTCATTGCTAACTCACTTTAGCGACGAACCACCGCTCATTGCTAACTCACTTTTAGCGAATTTAACCACCAGTCATTGCTAACTCACATTTAGCTTAATGGAACCACCGCTCATTGCAACTCACTTTTAGCAACGAACAACCGTTCATTGCTGTAACTCACTTTAGTGACGGTAATCCACCGCTCATTGCCAACTCACTTTAGCGACTTAACGACCGCTCATTGCTAACTCACTTTAGCGACGACGACCGCTCATTGCTAACTCACTTTAGCTGGCGAACGACCGCTCATTGCTAACTCACTTTAGCGACACGAATCCACCGCTCATTTGCTAACTCATTTTAGCGACGGCAACGCCCGCTCATTGTGAACTCACTTTAGCTAATGAACGAATCGCTCATTGCTTAACTCACTTTAGCGAATTTAACGGCCGCTTCATTGAGAACTCACTTTAGCGACGAACGACCGCTCATTGCTAACTCACTTTAGCGACGAACGACCGCTCATTGCAAACTCACTTTAGCGACAACCACCGCTCATTGCTAACTGACTTTTACGATCTAATGACCGCTCATTGCTAACCCACTTTAGTGACCCAATCCACCGCTCATTGCTAACTCACTTTAGCTGACGGAATCCACTGCTCATTGCTAACTCACTTTAGCTTAATTTAACGCACCGCTCATTGCTAAACTCACTTTTAGCAACGAACCACCGCTCATTGCTAACTCACTTTAGCGACAAAACCGCTCATTGCTAACTCACTTTAGCTTACGAACGACCGCTCATTGCTAACTCACTTTAAGCGACGAACGACCGCTCATTGCTAACTCACTTTAACGACGTAACGACCGCTCATTGCCAACTCACTTTAGCGACGCGAACCACCGCTCATTGCTAACTCACTTTAGCGGTATTAACGACCGCTCATTGCTAACTCACTTTAGCGACAACGACCGCTCATTGCTAACTCACTTTAGCGACAACGACCGCTTCATTGCAAACTCACTTTTTAGCTAACGGAACCACCGCTCATTGCTAACTCACTTTTAGCGATTTTAATCCACCGCTCATTGCTAACTCACTTTAGCTTACCAATCCACCGCTCATTGCTAACTCACTTTAACGACGAACCAACCGCTCATTGCTAACTCACTTTAGCTTACAAACCACCGCTCATTGCTTACTCACTTTAGCCTTAATTTAATGACCGCTCATTGCTAACTCACTTTAGCTTAATTTAACGACCGCTCATTGCAAACTCACTTTAGCGACGAACGACCGCTCATTGCTAACTCACTTTAGCGACGAAACGACCGTTCATTGCTAACTCACTTTAGCGACGAACGACCGCTCATTGCTAACTTCACTTTAGCAATTTAAACCACCGCTCATTGCTAACTCACTTTAGCGATGAACGAATCGCTCATTGCTAACTCACTTTAGCGACGTAAATGACCGCTTCATTGTTAACTCATTTTTTAGCGATTTAATCGCCGCTCATTGCTTAACTCACTTTAGCGACGAATCCACCGCTCATTGCTAACTCACTTTTAAGCGACGAACGACCGCTCATTGCTAACTCACTTTAGCGACGAATCCACCGCTCATTGCTAACTCACTTTAGCGATTTTAACGACCGCTCATTGCTAACTCACTTTTAGCTTAATTTAACTACCGCTCATTGCTAACTCACTTTTAGCTTTAATTTAACCACCGCTCATTGCTAACTCATTTTAGCGAATTAACGACCGCTTCATAAACTCACTTTTAGCGACGAATCCACCGCTCATTGCTAACTCACTTTAGCGAATTTAACGACCGCTCATTGCTAACTCACTTTAGCTGACGAATCCATTGCTCATTGCTAACTCACTTTAGCGACGAACGACCGCTCATTGCTAACTCACTTTAGCGACAACGACCGCTCATTGCTAACTCACTTTAGCTTTATGAATGACCGCTCATTGCTAACTCACTTTAGCTATGAACCACCGCTCATTGTTAACTCACTTTAGCTTATTTTAATCCACCGCTCATTGCAAACTCACTTTTTAGCAGCACGAAACCTCGCTCATTGGCGAACTCAATTTAGCTTAATTTTAACGACCGCTTTCATTGCTAACTCACTTTTTAGCTTAACTTAATCCACCGCTTCATTGCTAACTCACTTTAGCTACAAACGACCGCTTCATTGCTAACTCACTTTAGCCAACGAACGACCGCTCATTGCTAACTCACTTTAACGATTTAACGACCGCTCATTGCTAACTCACTTTAGCGACAAATCCATCGCTCATTGGAGAACTCACTTTAGCTTAATTAACGACGCTCATTGCTAACTCACTTTAGCGAATTTTAACGACCGCTCATTGCTAACTCACTTTAGCGACGTAAACGACCGCTCATTGCTAACTCACTTTAGCTTAATTTAACCCACCGCTCATTGCTAACTCACTTTAGCGAACGAACGAATCGCTCATTGCTAACTCACTTTTAGCTTACGAACGACCGCTCATTGCTAACTCACTTTAGCTTAACGAAACCACCGCTCATTGCTAACTCACTTTAGCGACGAACCACCGTTCATTGCTAACTCACTTTTAGCGACGAAACGACCGCTCATTGCTAACGACTTTTAGCTTAATTTAACAACCGCTCATTGCTAACTCACTTTAGCGACTAACAACCGCTTCATTGCTAACTCACTTTTAGCTTAATTTAACCATCGCTCATTGCTAACTCACTTTAGCGACGAACCACCGCTCATTGCTAACTCACTTTTAGCGACGAACGACCATTCATTGCTAACTCAATTTTAGTGACGAACCACCGCTCATTGCTAACTCACTTTAGCGACGAATGACCGCTCATTGCTAACTCACTTTAGCGACGCAACCACCGCTCATTGCTAACTCATTTTTAGCGACGAACCAATCGCTCATTGCTAACTCACTTTAGCTTACGAACGACCGCTTCATTGCTAACTCACTTTTTAGCGAATTTAACGACCGCTCATTGCTTAACTCACTTTAGCGACGAATCCACCGCTCATTGCTAACTCACTTTAGCTTAATTTTAACCACCGCTCATTGCTAACTCACTTTAGCGACGAACGACCGCTCATTGCTAACTCACTTTTAGCGACGAAACGACCGCTCATTGCTAACTCACTTTAGAGCGACGAACGATCGCTCATTGCTAACTCACTTTAGCGAATTTAAATGACCGCTCATTGCTAACTCACTTTAGCGATGAAATCCACCGCTCATTGCAAACTCACTTTAGCTTAATGAACGACCGCTCATTGCTAACTCACTTTAGCGACGAACGACCGCTCATTGCTAACTCACTTTAGCGACGAACGACCGCTCATTGCTAACTCACTTTTAGCGACGAACGACCGCTCATTGCTAACTCACTTTAGCGAATTTAACGACCGCTCATTGAGAACTCACTTTAGTGACGAACGACCGCTCATTGCTAACTCACTTTTAGCTTAATTTTAACGACCGCTCATTGCTAACTCACTTTTAGCGACGAACGACCGCTCATTGCTAACTCACTTTTAGCGACGAACGAATCGCTCATTGCTAACTCACTTTAGCGAATTTAACGACCCGCTCATTGCTAACTCACTTTAGCGACGAAACGACCGCTCATTGCTAACTCACTTTAACGACGAACGACCGCTCATTGCTAACTCACTTTAGCGAATTTAACGACCGCTTCATTGCTAACTCACTTTAGCGACGAACGACCGCTCATTGCTAACTCACTTTAGCGACGAATCCACCGCTCATTGCTAACTCACTTTAGCGACGAAACCACCGCTCATTGCTAACTCACTTTAGCTTAATTTTAACCACCGCTCATTGCTAACTCACTTTAGCTTAATTTAACGACCGCTTTCATTGCTAACTCACTTTAGCGACGAACCAATCGCTCATTGCTAACTCACTTTAGCGACTTAACGACCGCTCATTGCTAACTCACTTTTTAGCGACGAATCCACCGCTCATTGCTAACTCACTTTTAGCTTAATTTAACCACCGCTCATTGCTAACTCACTTTAGCGACGAATCCAATCGCTCATTGCTAACTCACTTTAGCGACGAATCCCATCGCTCATTGCTAACTCACTTTAGCGACGAACGACCGCTCATTGCTAACTCACTTTAGCGACGAACGACCGCTCATTGCTAACTCACTTTAGCGACGAATCCACCGCTCATTGCTAACTCACTTTAGCGACGAACCACCGCTCATTGCTAACTCACTTTTAGCATTTAAATCCACCGCTCATTGCTAACTCACTTTTAGCGACGAACGACCGCTCATTGCTAACTCACTTTAGCGAATTTTAAACGACCGCTCATTGCTAACTCACTTTAGCGACGAACGACCGCTCATTGCTAACTCACTTTAGCGACGAAATCCACCGCTCATTGCTAACTCACTTTAGCTTAACAACGACCGCTCATTGCTAACTCACTTTTAGCGACGAAACCACCGCTCATTGCTAACTCACTTTAGCGACGAACGACCGCTCATTGCTAACTCACTTTTTAGCGACGAACGAATCGCTCATTGCTAACTCACTTTAGCTTACGAATCCCACCGCTCATTGCTAACTCACTTTAGCTTACGAATGACCGCTCATTGCTAACTCATTTTTAGCTTATTTTAACCACCGCTTCATTGCTAACTCACTTTAGCGACGAAATGACCGCTCATTGCTAACTCACTTTTAGCGACGAACGACCGCTCATTGCTAACTCACTTTTAGCTTACGAACCACCGCTCATTGCTAACTCACTTTTTAGCGAATTTAACGATCGCTCATTGCTAACTCACTTTAGCGACGAACCAATCGCTCATTGCTAACTCACTTTAGCGAATTTAACCACCGCTCATTGCTAACTCACTTTAGCCACGAACGACCGCTCATTGCTAACTCACTTTAGCGACGAACGACCGCTTCATTGCTAACTCACTTTTAGCGATTTAACCACCGCTCATTGCTAACTCACTTTTAGCTACCAACGCACCGCTCATTGCTAACTCACTTTAGCGACGAACGACCGCTCATTGCTAACTCACTTTAGCTTACGAACGACCGCTCATTGCTAACTCACTTTAGCGACGAATCCACCGCTCATTGCTAACTCACTTTAGCTTAATTTTAATCCACCGCTCATTGCTAACTCACTTTTTAGCGATTTAACCACCGCTCATTGCTAACTCACTTTAGCGACGAACGACCGCTCATTGCTAACTCACTTTAGCGACGAAACGACCGCTCATTGCTAACTCACTTTAGCTTAATTTAACGACCGCTCATTGCTAACTCACTTTAGCGACGAACCACCGCTCATTGCTAACTCACTTTTAGCGACGAAACCACCGCTCATTGCTAACTCACTTTTAGCTTAACTTAATCCACCGCTCATTGCTAACTCACTTTAGCGACGAAAACCACCGCTCATTGCTAACTCACTTTAGCGACGAACGACCGCTCATTGCTAACTCACTTTAGCGACAACGAACCGCTCATTGCTAACTCACTTTAGCGACGAACGACCGCTCATTGCTAACTCACTTTAGCGAATTTAACGACCGCTCATTGCTAACTCACTTTTAGCGACGAAACGACCGCTCATTGCTAACTCACTTTTAGCGATTTAACCACCGCTCATTGCTAACTCACTTTTAGCGATTTTAACCACCGCTTCATTGCTAACTCACTTTAGCTTAATTTTAACCACCGCTCATTGCTAACTCACTTTAGCTTACGAACGACCGCTCATTGCTAAACTCACTTTAGCGAATTTAACGACCGCTCATTGCTAACTCACTTTAGCGACGAACGACCGCTTCATTGCTAACTCACTTTAGCGACGAACGACCGCTCATTGCAACTCACTTTAGCGACGAAACGACCGCTCATTGCTAACTCACTTTAGCGACGAAACGACCGCTCATTGCTAACTCACTTTAGCTTAATTTAACCACCGCTCATTGCTAACTCACTTTAGCTTAATTTAACGACCGCTCATTGCTAACTCACTTTAGCGACGAACCACCGCTCATTGCTAACTCACTTTTAGCGACGAACGCACCGCTCATTGCTAACTCACTTTTAGCGAATTTAACGACCGCTCATTGCTAACTCACTTTAACGACGAAACCAACCGCTCATTGCTAACTCACTTTAGCGACGAACGACCGCTCATTGCTAACTCACTTTAGCTTAATTTAAATCCACCGCTCATTGCTAACTCACTTTAGCTTAATTTAACCACCGCTCATTGCTAACTCACTTTTAGCGACGAATTAACCGCGCTCATTGCTAACTCACTTTAGCGACGAAATCCACCGCTCATTGCTAACTCACTTTAGCGAATTTAACGACCGCTCATTGCTAACTCACTTTAGCGACGAAACCACCGCTCATTGCTAACTCACTTTTAGCGACGAACCACCGCTCATTGCTAACTCACTTTAGCGACGAATCCAATCGCTCATTGCTAACTCACTTTAGCGAATAAACCACCGCTCATTGCTAACTCACTTTTAGCGACGAAACCACCGCTCATTGCTAACTCACTTTAGCTTAATTAAACGACCGCTCATTGCTAACTCACTTTAGCGAATTTAACCACCGCTCATTGCTAACTCACTTTTAGCTTACGAACCACCGCTCATTGCTAACTCACTTTTTAGCTTAATTTAACGACCGCTCATTGCTAACTCACTTTAGCGACGAACGACCGCTCATTGCTAACTCACTTTAGCTTAATTTAACGACCGCTCATTGCTAACTCACTTTAGCGACGAAACCATCGCTCATTGCTAACTCACTTTAGCGACGAACGACCGCTCATTGCTAACTCACTTTAGCTTAATTTTAACGACCGCTCATTGCTAACTCACTTTAGCGACGAAACCACCGCTCATTGCTAACTCACTTTAGCGAATTTAACGACCGCTCATTGCTAACTCACTTTAGCGACGAACCACCGCTCATTGCTAACTCACTTTAGCGACGAATGACCGCTTCATTGCTAACTCACTTTAGCGACGAACGACCGCTTCATTGCTAACTCACTTTTAGCGAATTTTAACCACCGCTCATTGCTAACTCACTTTAGCGATGAACCACCGCTCATTGCTAACTCACTTTAGCGACGAACGAATCGCTCATTGCTAAACTCACTTTAGCGAATTTAACCACCGCTCATTGCTAACTCACTTTAGCGACGAATTTAACGACCGCTCATTGCTAACTCACTTTAGCTTAATTTAACCACCGCTCATTGCTAACTCACTTTAGCGACGAATCCACCGCTCATTGCTAACTCACTTTAGCGACGAACGACCGCTCATTGCTAACTCACTTTTAGCTTAATTTAACGACCGCTCATTGCTAACTCACTTTAGCGACGAACCACCGCTCATTGCTAACTCACTTTAGCGACGAAAACCACCGCTCATTGCTAACTCACTTTTAGCGACGAACCACCGCTCATTGCTAACTCACTTTAGCGAATTTAACCAATCGCTCATTGCTAACTCACTTTAGCGACGAACGACCGCTCATTGCTAACTCACTTTAGCGACGAACGACCGCTTCATTGCTAACACTTTAGCTTAGCGACGAATCCACCGCTCATTGCTAACTCACTTTAGCTTAACGAACGACCGCTCATTGCTAACTCACTTTAGCTTAATTTAACGACCGCTCATTGCTAACTCACTTTAGCGATTAACCACCGCTTCATTGCTAACTCACTTTTACGACGAAACCACCGCTCATTGCTAACTCACTTTAACGACGAACCACCGCTCATTGCTAACTCACTTTAGCTTAATTTAACGACCGCTCATTGCTAACTCACTTTAGCGACGAAACGACCGCTCATTGCTAAACTCACTTTTAGCGACGAACGACCGCTCATTGCTAACTCACTTTAGCGACGAACCACCGCTCATTGCTAACTCACTTTAGCGACGAAACGACCGCTCATTGCTAACTCACTTTAGCGAATGACAATCCACCGCTCATTGCTAACTCACTTTTAGCTTAATTAAAACACCGCTCATTGCTAACTCACTTTTTAGCGATTTAACGACCGCTCATTGCTAACTCACTTTAGCGACGAACCACCGCTCATTGCTAACTCACTTTAGCTTAATTTAACCACCGCTCATTGCTAACTCACTTTAGCGAATTTTAATCCACCGCTCATTGCTAACTCACTTTAACGCGACGAACCCACCGCTCATTGCTAACTCACTTTAGCGACTTTTAACGACCGCTCATTGCTAACTCACTTTAGCGACGAACGACCGCTCATTGCTAACTCACTTTAGCGACGAACGACCGCTCATTGCTAACTCACTTTTAGCGAATTTAACCACCGCTCATTGCTAACTCACTTTAGCGACGAACCACCGCTCATTGCTAACTCACTTTAGCGACGGACGAACCGCTCATTGCTAACTCACTTTAGCGACGAAACGACCGCTCATTGCTAACTCACTTTAGCTTAATTTAACGACCGCTCATTGCTAACTCACTTTAGCGACGAACGACCGCTCATTGCTAACTCACTTTAGCGACGAACCACCGCTCATTGCTAACTCACTTTAGCGACGAACCACCGCTCATTGCTAACTCACTTTAGCTTACGAAACCACCGCTCATTGCTAACTCACTTTAGCGACGCAAACGACCGCTCATTGCTAACTCACTTTAGCGACGAACGACCGCTTCATTGCTAACTCACTTTTAGCGACGAACGACCGCTCATTGCTAACTCACTTTAGCGAATTTAACGACCGCTCATTGCTAACTCACTTTAGCGACGAACGACCGCTCATTGCTAACTCACTTTAGCGAAAACGACCGCTTCATTGCTAACTCACTTTTAGCGATCAACGACCGCTCATTGCTAACTCACTTTTAGCGACGAACGACCGCTCATTGCTAACTCACTTTTAGCGACGAAACGACCGCTCATTGCTAACTCACTTTAGCGACGAACGACCGCTCATTGCTAACTCACTTTAGCGAATTTAACGACCGCTCATTGCTAACTCACTTTTAGCGACGAACCACCGCTCATTGCTAACTCACTTTAGCGACGAACGACCGCTCATTGCTAACTCACTTTAGCGACGAATCCACCGCTCATTGCTAACTCACTTTAGCGACGAAATCCAATCGCTCATTGCTAACTCACTTTTTAGCTTACGAAACCACCGTTCATTGCTAACTCACTTTTAGCTTAATTTTAACGACCGCTCATTGCTAACTCACTTTAGCGACGAACGACCGCTCATTGCTAACTCACTTTAGCGAATTTAACCACCGCTCATTGCTAACTCACTTTAGCGACGAACCAATCGCTCATTGCTAACTCACTTTTAGCGACAATCCGACCGCTCATTGCTAACTCACTTTTAGCTTAATGCAATTTAACCGCTCATTGCTAACTCACTTTAGCGACGAACGACCGCTCATTGCTAACTCACTTTAGCGAATTTAACGACCGCTCATTGCTAACTCACTTTAGCTTAATTTAATCCACCGCTCATTGCTAACTCACTTTTAGCGACGAAAACCACCGCTCATTGCTAACTCACTTTAGCGACGAATCCAACGACCGCTCATTGCTAACTCACTTTAGCGACGAACGACCGCTCATTGCTAACTCACTTTAGCAATTTAACGACCGCTCATTGCTAACTCACTTTAGCTTAATTTAACGACCGCTCATTGCTAACTCACTTTAGCGATTTAACCACCGCTCATTGCTAACTCACTTTAGCTTAATTAACCACCGCTCATTGCTAACTCACTTTTTAGCGACGAACCACCGCTCATTGCTAACTCACTTTTTAGCTTACGAACGACCGCTCATTGCTAACTCACTTTAGCGACGAACCACCGCTCATTGCTAACTCACTTTAGCGATTTAACGACCGCTCATTGCTAACTCACTTTTAGCGACGAAACGACCGCTCATTGCTAACTCACTTTAGCGACGAATCCACCGCTCATTGCTAACTCACTTTAGCGATTTAACGACCGCTCATTGCTAACTCACTTTAGCGACGAACGACCGCTCATTGCTAACTCACTTTTAGCTTAATTTAACGACCGCTCATTGCTAACTCACTTTAGCGACGAACGACCGCTCATTGCTAACTCACTTTTAGCGACGAACGACCGCTCATTGCTAACTCACTTTAGCGACGAACCACCGCTCATTGCTAACTCACTTTTAGCGACGAACGACCGCTCATTGCTAACTCACTTTAGCGAATTTAACGACCGCTCATTGCTAACTCACTTTAGCGACGAACGACCGCTCATTGCTAACTCACTTTAGCGACGAACGACCGCTCATTGCTAACTCACTTTTAGCGATTTAACGACCGCTCATTGCTAACTCACTTTAGCGAATTTAACGACCGCTCATTGCTAACTCACTTTTTAGCGACGAATCGACCGCTCATTGCTAACTCACTTTAGCGAATTTAAACGCACCGCTCATTGCTAACTCACTTTAGCGACGAACGACCGCTCATTGCTAACTCACTTTTAGCGACGAAACGACCGCTCATTGCTAACTCACTTTAGCGAATTTAACGAACCGCTCATTGCTAACTCACTTTAGCGACGAACCGACCGCTCATTGCTAACTCACTTTAGCTTACGAACCACCGCTCATTGCTAACTCACTTTAGCTTAATTTTAACGACCGCTCATTGCTAACTCACTTTATTGCTAACTCCGCTCATTGCTAACTCACTTTAGCGATTTTAAACGACCGCTCATTGCTAACTCACTTTAGCGATTTAACGACCGCTCATTGCTAACTCACTTTAGCGACGAACAACCACCGCTCATTGCTAACTCACTTTAGCGACGAAACCACCGCTCATTGCTAACTCACTTTAGCGATTTAACGACCGCTCATTGCTAACTCACTTTAGCGACGAACGACCGCTCATTGCTAACTCACTTTTAGCGACGAACGAACCGCTCATTGCTAACTCACTTTAGCGACGAACGACCGCTCATTGCTAACTCACTTTAGCGACGAACCACCGCTCATTGCTAACTCACTTTAGCTTAATTTAACGACCGCTCATTGCTAACTCACTTTTAGCGACGAACGACCGCTCATTGCTAACTCACTTTAGCGAATTTAACGACCGCTTCATTGCTAACTCACTTAAACTCATTGCTAACTCACTTTAGCTTAATTTAACGACCGCTCATTGCTAACTCACTTTAGCGACGAACCACCGCTCATTGCTAACTCACTTTTAGCGACGAACGACCGCTCATTGCTAACTCACTTTAGCGACGAAACGACCGCTCATTGCTAACTCACTTTAGCGATTTAACGACCGCTCATTGCTAACTCACTTTAGCGAATTTAACGATCGCTCATTGCTAACTCACTTTAGCGAATTTAACGACCGCTCATTGCTAAACTCACTTTAGCGACGACGAACCACCGCTCATTGCTAACTCACTTTTAGCGACGAATTTAACCGCTCATTGCTAACTCACTTTAGCGAATTTAACGACCGCTCATTGCTAACTCACTTTAGCGACGAACGACCGCTCATTGCTAACTCACTTTAGCGACGAACGACCGCTCATTGCTAACTCACTTTTTAGCGACGAACGACCGCTCATTGCTAACTCACTTTAGCGAATTTAACGAATCGCTCATTGCTAACTCACTTTAGCGACGAACGACCGCTCATTGCTAACTCACTTTAGCGACGAAACCACCGCTCATTGCTAACTCACTTTAGCGACGAATCCACCGCTCATTGCTAACTCACTTTAGCGACGAAACGACCGCTCATTGCTAACTCACTTTAGCGACGAACGACCGCTCATTGCTAACTCACTTTAGCGAATTTAACGACCGCTCATTGCTAACTCACTTTAGCGACGAACGACCGCTCATTGCTAACTCACTTTAGCGACGAAACGACCGCTCATTGCTAACTCACTTTAGCGACGAACCACCGCTCATTGCTAACTCACTTTAGCGAATTTAACGACCGCTCATTGCTAACTCACTTTAGCGACGAAACCACCGCTCATTGCTAACTCACTTTAGCGACGAACGACCGCTCATTGCTAACTCACTTTAGCGAATTTAACGACCATTCATTGCTAACTTTTAGCTAGCGACGAACGAATCGCTCATTGCTAACTCACTTTAGCGACGAAACGAATCGCACCGCTCATTGCTAACTCACTTTAAGTTAACGAACCACCGCTCATTGCTAACTCACTTTTAGCGACGAACACCGCTCATTGCTAACTCACTTTAGCGACGAACGACCGCTCATTGCTAACTCACTTTAGCGACGAACCACCGCTCATTGCTAACTCACTTTAGCGACGAACCACCGCTCATTGCTAACTCACTTTTTAGCGACGAACGAACCGCTCATTGCTAACTCACTTTTTAGCGACGAACCACCGCTTCATTGCTAACTCACTTTAGCGACGAACGACCGCTCATTGCTAACTCACTTTAGCTTAATTTAACGACCGCTCATTGCTAACTCACTTTAGCGAATTTAACGACCGCTCATTGCTAACTCACTTTAGCGACGAACCACCGCTCATTGCTAACTCACTTTAGCGACGAACGACCGCTCATTGCTAACTCACTTTTAGCGAATTTAACGACCGCTCATTGCTAACTCACTTTAGCGACGAATGACCGCTCATTGCTAACTCACTTTAGCGACGAACGACCGCTCATTGCTAACTCACTTTTAGCGACGAACGACCGCTCATTGCTAACTCACTTTAGCGACGAATCGACCGCTCATTGCTAACTCACTTTAGCGACGAAACCACCGCTCATTGCTAACTCACTTTAAGCGACATTTAACCACCGCTCATTGCTAACTCACTTTAGCGACGAACGACCGCTCATTGCTAACTCACTTTAGCGACGAACGACCGCTCATTGCTAACTCACTTTAGCGATTTAACGACCGCTCATTGCTAACTCACTTTTAGCGACGAACGACCGCTCATTGCTAACTCACTTTAGCGAATTTAACGACCGCTCATTGCTAACTCACTTTAGCGAATTTAATCGACCGCTCATTGCTAACTCACTTTAGCGACGAAACGACCGCTCATTGCTAACTCACTTTAGCGAATTTAACGACCGCTCATTGCTAACTCACTTTAGCGACGAAACCACCGCTCATTGCTAACTCACTTTAGCGACGAACGACCGCTCATTGCTAACTCACTTTAGCGACGAACGACCGCTCATTGCTAACTCACTTTAGCGAATTTAAACCACCGCTCATTGCTAACTCACTTTAGCGACGAACGACCGCTCATTGCTAACTCACTTTAGCGACGAACCACCGCTCATTGCTAACTCACTTTAGCGACGAACGACCGCTCATTGCTAACTCACTTTTAGCGACGAACGACCGCTTCATTGCTAACTCACTTTAGCTTAATTTAACGACCGCTCATTGCTAACTCACTTTAGCGACGAACGACCGCTTCATTGCTAACTCACTTTAGCGACGAACGACCGCTCATTGCTAACTCACTTTAGCGACGAACGACCGCTCATTGCTAACTCACTTTAGCGACGAACGACCGCTCATTGCTAACTCACTTTAGCGACGAACGACCGCTCATTGCTAACTCACTTTAGCGACGAAAACGACCGCTCATTTAACTCACTTTAGCGACGAACGACCGCTCATTGCTAACTCACTTTAGCGACGAAACCACCGCTCATTGCTAACTCACTTTAGCGAATTTAACCACCGCTCATTGCTAACTCACTTTAAGCGACGAAACGACCGCTCATTGCTAACTCACTTTAACTCACTTTAACGCGCTCATTGCTCATTGCTAACTCACTTTTAGCGACGAACGACCGCTCATTGCTAACTCACTTTAGCGACGAACGACCGCTCATTGCTAACTCACTTTAGCGACGAACGACCGCTCATTGCTAACTCACTTTTAGCGACGAACCACCGCTCATTGCTAACTCACTTTAGCGACGAACGACCGCTCATTGCTAACTCACTTTTTAGCGACGAACGACCGCTCATTGCTAACTCACTTTTAGCGACGAACCACCGCTCATTGCTAACTCACTTTAAGCGACGAAACGACCGCTCATTGCTAACTCACTTTAGCGACGAACCACCGCTTCATTTGCTAACTCACTTTTAGCGACGAACCAATCGCTCATTGCTAACTCACTTTAGACGAATTTAACACCGCTCATTGCTAACTCACTTTAGCTTAATTTAACGACCGCTCATTGCTAAACTCACTTTTAGCGAATTTTAAACCACCGCTCATTGCTAACTCACTTTAGCTTAATTTTACGACCGCTTCATTGCTAACTCACTTTAGCGACGAACGACCGCTCATTGCTAACTCACTTTTAGCGAATTTAACGACCGCTCATTGCTAACTCACTTTAACTCATTTTTACGAATCCACCGCTCATTGCTAACTCACTTTTAGCGACGAACGACCGCTCATTGCTAACTCACTTTTAGCGACGAATCCACCGCTCATTGCTAACTCACTTTAGCGACGAAACGACCGCTCATTGCTAACTCACTTTTTAGCGACGAACGACCGCTCATTGCTAACTCACTTTAGCGACGAACGACCGCTCATTGCTAACTCACTTTAGCTTACGTAACGACCGCTCATTGCTAACTCACTTTAGCGAATTTAACGACCGCTCATTGCTAACTCACTTTAGCGATTTAATCCACCGCTCATTGCTAACTCACTTTAGCGACGAACGAATTGAACTCGCTTTATTGCTAACTCACTTTTAGCGACGAAACACCGCTCATTGCTAACTCACTTTAGCGACGAACGACCGCTCATTGCTAACTCACTTTAGCGACGACGAACGACCGCTCATTGCTAACTCACTTTTAGCGACGAATCCACCGCTCATTGCTAAACTCACTTTTAGCGATTTAACGACCGCTCATTGCTAACTCACTTTAGCGACGAACCACCGCTCATTGCTAACTCACTTTAGCGACGAAACGACCGCTCATTGCTAACTCACTTTAGCGACGAACGACCGCTCATTGCTAACTCACTTTAGCGACGAACGACCGCTCATTGCTAACTCACTTTAGCGACGAAAACGACCGCTCATTGCTAACTCACTTTAGCTTGACGAATCCAACCGCTCATTGCTAACTCACTTTAGCGACGAACGACCGCTCATTGCTAACTCACTTTAGCGACGAACGACCGCTCATTGCTAACTCACTTTAGCGAATTTAACGACCGCTCATTGCTAACTCACTTTAGCGACGAACCACCGCTCATTGCTAACTCACTTTAGCGACGAATCCACCGCTCATTGCTAACTCACTTTAGCGACGAATCCACCGCTCATTGCTAACTCACTTTTTAGCGACGAAACGACCGCTCATTGCTAACTCACTTTTAGCGACGAACGACCGCTCATTGCTAACTCACTTTAGCGATTTAACCACCGCTCATTGCTAACTCACTTTAGCGACGAACGACCGCTCATTGCTAACTCACTTTAGCGACGAACCACCGCTCATTGCTAACTCACTTTAGCGAATTTAACGACCGCTCATTGCTAACTCACTTTAGCGACGATTTAACGACCGCTCATTGCTAACTCACTTTAGCGCTTTAACGACCGCTCATTGCTAACTCACTTTAGCGATTTAACGACCGCTCATTGCTAACTCACTTTAGCTTACGAACGACCGCTCATTGCTAACTCACTTTAGCGAATTTAACGACCGCTCATTGCTAACTCACTTTTAGCGAATTTAACGACCGCTCATTGCTAACTCACTTTAGCGACATTTAACGACCGCTCATTGCTAACTCACTTTAGCGACGAAACCACCGCTCATTGCTAACTCACTTTAGCGAATGAACCACCGCTCATTGCTAACTCACTTTTAGCGACGAACGACCGCTCATTGCTAACTCACACTTTAGCGACGAACCACCGCTCATTGCTAACTCACTTTAGCGAATTTAACGAATCGCTCATTGCTAACTCACTTTAGCGACGAACGACCGCTCATTGCTAACTCACTTTAGCGACGAAACGAATCGCTCATTGCTAACTCACTTTAGCGACGAAACCACCGCTCATTGCTAACTCACTTTAGCTTTATTTTAATCCAACCGCTCATTGCTAACTCACTTTAGCTTAATTTAACGACCGCTCATTGCTAACTCACTTTAGCGACGTTAACGACCGCTCATTGCTAACTCACTTTAGCGACGAACGACCGCTCATTGCTAACTCACTTTAGCGACGAACGACCGCTCATTGCTAACTCACTTTTAGCGACGAATCCACCGCTCATTGCTAACTCACTTTAGCGACGAAACGACCGCTCATTGCTAACTCACTTTAGCGATTTAACCACCGCTCATTGCTAACTCACTTTAGCGACGAACGACCGCTCATTGCTAACTCACTTTAGCGAATTTAACGACCGCTCATTGCTAACTCACTTTAGCTTAATTTAACGACCGCTCATTGCTAACTCACTTTAGCGACGAACGACCGCTCATTGCTAACTCACTTTAGCGACGAACGACCGCTCATTGCTAACTCACTTTAGCGAATTTAACGACCGCTCATTGCTAACTCACTTTAGCGACGAACGACCGCTCATTGCTAACTCACTTTTAGCGACGAACGACCGCTCATTGCTAACTCACTTTTAGCGACGAACGACCGCTCATTGCTAACTCACTTTAGCGACGAACGATCGCTCATTGCTAACTCACTTTAGCTGACGAAACGACCGCTCATTGCTAACTCACTTTAGCGACGAATCCACCGCTCATTGCTAACTCACTTTAGCTTAATTTAACGACCGCTCATTGCTAACTCACTTTTAGCGAATTTAAACCACCGCTCATTGCTAACTCACTTTAGCGACGAACGACCGCTCATTGCTAAACTCACTTTAGCGACGAACCAACCGCTCATTGCTAACTCACTTTAGCGACGAACGACCGCTCATTGCTAACTCACTTTAGCGACGAACCAATCGCTCATTGCTAACTCACTTTTAGCGACGAAACGACCGCTCATTGCTAACTCACTTTAGCGACGAAACGACCGCTCATTGCTAACTCACTTTAGCGACGAAACTACCGCTCATTGCTAACTCACTTTAGCGACGAACCACCGCTCATTGCTAACTCACTTTAGCGAATTTAACCACCGCTCATTGCTAACTCACTTTAGCGACGAAACGACCGCTCATTGCTAACTCACTTTAGCGACGAAACGACCGCTCATTGCTAACTCACTTTTAGCGACGAAACGACCGCTCATTGCTAACTCACTTTAGCGACGAACCACCGCTCATTGCTAACTCACTTTAGCGACGAACGACCGCTCATTGCTAACTCACTTTAGCGATTTAACGACCGCTCATTGCTAACTCACTTTTAGCGACGAACGACCGCTCATTGCTAACTCACTTTTAGCGACGAACGACCGCTCATTGCTAACTCACTTTAGCGACGAAACGACCGCTCATTGCTAACTCACTTTAGCGACGAACGACCGCTCATTGCTAACTCACTTTAGCGAATTTAACGACCGCTCATTGCTAACTCACTTTAGCGACGAAACGACCGCTCATTGCTAACTCACTTTAGCGAATTTAACGACCGCTCATTGCTAACTCACTTTAGCTTAATTTTAACCAACCGCTCATTGCTAACTCACTTTAAGCGAATTTAACGACCGCTCATTGCTAACTCACTTTAGCGACGAAACCACCGCTCATTGCTAACTCACTTTTTAACGACAAACGACCGCTCATTGCTAACTCACTTTTAGCGACGAACGACCGCTCATTGCTAACTCACTTTAGCGACGAACGACCGCTCATTGCTAACTCACTTTAGCGACGAAACCACCGCTCATTGCTAACTCACTTTAGCGACGAACGACCGCCGCTCATTGCTAACTCACTTTAGCTTACTTTAACCACCGCTCATTGCTAACTCACTTTTAGCGACGAAACCACCGCTCATTGCTAACTCACTTTAGCGATTTAACCACCGCTCATTGCTAACTCACTTTAGCTTAATTTAAACCACCGCTCATTGCTAACTCACTTTTAGCGACGAACGACCGCTCATTGCTAACTCACTTTAGCGACGAAACGACCGCTCATTGCTAACTCACTTTAGCGAATTTAACCACCGCTCATTGCTAACTCACTTTAGCGAATTTAACGACCGCTCATTGCTAACTCACTTTAGCGACGAAACCACCGCTCATTGCTAACTCACTTTAGCGACGAACGACCGCTCATTGCTAACTCACTTTAGCGATTTAACGACCGCTCATTGCTAACTCACTTTTAGCGACGAACCACCGCTCATTGCTAACTCACTTTAGCGACGAACGAATCGCTCATTGCTAACTCACTTTAGCGACGAAACGACCGCTCATTGCTAACTCACTTTAGCTTAACGAAACAATCGCTCATTGCTAACTCACTTTAGCGACAAACCACCGCTCATTGCTAACTCACTTTTAGCGACGAACGACCGCTCATTGCTAACTCACTTTAGCGAATTTAACGACCGCTCATTGCTAACTCACTTTAGCTTAATTTTAAATCCACCGCTCATTGCTAACTCACTTTAGCGACGAACGACCGCTCATTGCTAACTCACTTTAGCGATTTAACGACCGCTCATTGCTAACTCACTTTAGCGATTTAACCACCGCGCTCATTGCTAACTCACTTTAGCGACGACGAACCACCGCTCATTGCTAACTCACTTTAGCGAATTTAACGACCGCTCATTGCTAACTCACTTTAGCGACGAAATCCACCGCTCATTGCTAACTCACTTTTAGCGACGAACGACCGCTCATTGCTAACTCACTTTAGCGATAATTTAACGACCGCTCATTGCTAACTCACTTTTTAGCTTAATTTAACGACCGCTCATTGCTAACTCACTTTAGCGACGAAACGACCGCTCATTGCTAACTCACTTTAGCGACGAACGAATCCACCGCTCATTGCTAACTCACTTTTAGCGAATTTAACGACCGCTCATTGCTAACTCACTTTAGCGACGAACCACCGCTCATTGCTAACTCACTTTAGCGACGAACCACCGCTCATTGCTAACTCACTTTAGCGACGAACCAACCGCTCATTGCTAACTCACTTTAGCGACGAATTAACGCATCGCTCATTGCTAACTCACTTTAGCGACGAACGAATCGCTCGCTCATTGCTAACTCACTTTAGCGACGAATCCACCGCTCATTGCTAACTCACTTTTAGCGAATTTTACCACCGCTCATTGCTAACTCACTTTAGCGACGAACGACCGCTCATTGCTAACTCACTTTTAGCTTAATTTAATCCACGCTCATTGCTAACTCACTTTAAACGAACGATCCACCGCTCATTGCTAACTCACTTTAGCGACGAACGACCGCTCATTGCTAACTCACTTTAGCGACGAACGACCGCTCATTGCTAACTCACTTTAGCGATTTAACCACCGCTCATTGCTAACTCACTTTAGCGACGAACGACCGCTCATTGCTAACTCACTTTAACGACGAACGACCGCTCATTGCTAACTCACTTTAGCGACGAATTTAACGACCGCTCATTGCTAACTCACTTTAGCGACGAATCCACCGCTCATTGCTAACTCACTTTTTAGCGACGAAACGACCGCTCATTGCTAACTCACTTTAGCGACGAACGACCGCTCATTGCTAACTCACTTTTAGCGACGAACCACCGCTCATTGCTAACTCACTTTAGCGACGAACGACCGCTCATTGCTAACTCACTTTAGCGACGAATAACCACCGCTCATTGCTAACTCACTTTAGCGACGAACGACCGCTCATTGCTAACTCACTTTAGCGACGAACCACCGCTCATTGCTAACTCACTTTAGCGACGAACCACCGCTCATTGCTAACTCACTTTAGCGACGAACCACCGCTCATTGCTAACTCACTTTTAGCGACGAAACGACCGCTCATTGCTAACTCACTTTAGCGACGAACGACCGCTCATTGCTAACTCACTTTAGCGACGAACGACCGCTCATTGCTAACTCACTTTAGCGACGACCACCGCTCATTGCTAACTCACTTTTAGCGACGAACGAATCGCTCATTGCTAACTCACTTTAGCGACGAAACCACCGCTCATTGCTAACTCACTTTTAACGACGAACGACCGCTCATTGCTAACTCACTTTTTAGCGACGAAACCACCGCTCATTGCTAACTCACTTTAGCGACGAACGACCGCTCATTGCTAACTCACTTTAGCGACGAACCACCGCTCATTGCTAACTCACTTTAGCGACGAAACGACCGCTCATTGCTAACTCACTTTAGCGACGAACGACCGCTCATTGCTAAACTCACTTTAGCGACGAACGACCGCTCATTGCTAACTCACTTTAGCGACGAACGACCGCTCATTGCTAACTCACTTTAGCGACGAAACCACCGCTCATTGCTAACTCACTTTTAGCGACGAAACCACCGCTCATTGCTAACTCACTTTAGCGACGAACCACCGCTCATTGCTAACTCACTTTAGCGACGAAATCCACCGCTCATTGCTAACTCACTTTTAGCGCGACGAACGACCGCTCATTGCTAAACTCACTTTTTAGCGAATTTAACCACCGCTCATTGCTAACTCACTTTAGCTTAATTTTAACCACCGCTCATTGCTAACTCACTTTAGCGACGAAACGACCGCTCATTGCTAACTCACTTTAGCGACGAACGAATCGCTCATTGCTAACTCACTTTTAGCGACGAACCACCGCTTCATTGCTAACTCACTTTAGCGACGAACGACCGCTCATTGCTAACTCACTTTAGCGAATTTAACGACCGCTCATTGCTAACTCACTTTAGCTTAATTTAACGACCGCTCATTGCTAACTCACTTTAGCGACGAACGACCGCTCATTGCTAACTCACTTTAGCGATTTAACGACCGCTCATTGCTAACTCACTTTAGCGACGAACGACCGCTCATTGCTAACTCACTTTAGCGACGAACGACCGCTCATTGCTAACTCACTTTTAGCGACTTAACGACCGCTCATTGCTAACTCACTTTAGCGACGAACGACCGCTCATTGCTAACTCACTTTTAGCGACGAACGACCGCTCATTGCTAACTCACTTAAGCGACGAACGACCGCTCATTGCTAACTCACTTTAGCGACGAACGACCGCTCATTGCTAACTCACTTTAACGACGAATTTAACGACCGCTCATTGCTAACTCACTTTTTAGCGACGAAACGACCGCTCATTGCTAACTCACTTTTAGCGATTTAACGACATCGCTCATTGCTAACTCACTTTAGCGAATTTAAATCCACCGCTCATTGCTAACTCACTTTAGCGACGAATGACCGCTCATTGCTAACTCACTTTTAGCGAATTTAACGACCGCTCATTGCTAACTCACTTTAGCGACGAAACCACCGCTCATTGCTAACTCACTTTTAGCGATCTAACCACCGCTCATTGCTAACTCACTTTAAGACGAATTTAACGACCGCTCATTGCTAACTCACTTTAGCGACGAACCACCGCTCATTGCTAACTCACTTTTAGCGACGAACCACCGCTCATTGCTAACTCACTTTAGCGACGAACGACCGCTCATTGCTAACTCACTTTTAGCGACGAACCACCGCTCATTGCTAACTCACTTTAGCGACGAACGACCGCTCATTGCTAACTCACTTTAGCGATTTAACGACCGCTCATTGCTAACTCACTTTTAGCGACGAAAACGACCGCTCATTGCTAAACTCACTTTTAGCGACGAACGACCGCTCATTGCTAACTCACTTTTTAGCGACGAAACCACCGCTCATTGCTAACTCACTTTAGCGACGAACGACCGCTCATTGCTAACTCACTTTAGCGACGATTTAACCACCGCTCATTGCTAACTCACTTTTTAGCGACGAACGACCGCTCATTGCTAACTCACTTTAGCGACGAACGACCGCTCATTGCTAAACTCACTTTAACGACGAACCACCGCTCATTGCTAACTCACTTTAGCGACGAACGACCGCTCATTGCTAACTCACTTTAGCGACGAAACGACCGCTCATTGCTAACTCACTTTAGCGACGAAACCACCGCTCATTGCTAACTCACTTTAGCGACGAAATCCACCGCTCATTGCTAACTCACTTTTTAGCGACGAACGACCGCTCATTGCTAACTCACTTTAGCGACGAAACCACCGCTCATTGCTAACTCACTTTAACGACGAATTTAACGACCGCTCATTGCTAACTCACTTTTAGCGAATTTAACCACCGCTCATTGCTAACTCACTTTAGCGACGAACCACCGCTCATTGCTAACTCACTTTTTAGCGACGAAATCCACCGCTCATTGCTAACTCACTTTAGCGACGAACGACCGCTCATTGCTAACTCACTTTTAGCGACGAACGACCGCTCATTGCTAACTCACTTTAGCGACGAACCACCGCTCATTGCTAACTCACTTTTAGCGACATTTGCAAACTCACTTTAGCGCTCATTGCTAACTCACTTTAGCGACGAACGACCGCTCATTGCTAACTCACTTTAACGACAACGACCGCTTTGTTAACTCACTTTAACGACCAATCCGCTCATTGCTAACTCACTTTAGCGACGAACGACCGCTCATTGCTAACTCACTTTAGCGACGAAACCACCGCTCATTGCTAACTCACTTTTAGCGACGAACGACCGCTCATTGCTAACTCACTTTTAGCTTAATTTAAACACCGCTCATTGCTAACTCACTTTTAGCGACGAATTTAACCGCTCATTGCTAACTCACTTTAGCGACGAACGACCGCTCATTGCTAACTCACTTTAGCGACGAACCACCGCTCATTGCTAACTCACTTTTAGCGAATTTAACGACCGCTCATTGCTAACTCACTTTAGCGACGAACCACCGCTCATTGCTAACTCACTTTTAGCGACGAACCACCGCTCATTGCTAACTCACTTTTAGCGAATTTAACGACCGCTCATTGCTAACTCACTTTAACGACGAAACGAACCGCTCATTGCTAACTCACTTTAGCGACGAAACGACCGCTCATTGCTAACTCACTTTAGCGACGAAACGACCGCTCATTGCTAACTCACTTTAGCGAATTTAACGACCGCTCATTGCTAACTCACTTTAGCGACGAACGACCGCTCATTGCTAACTCACTTTAGCGACGAAACCACCGCTCATTGCTAACTCACTTTAGCGACGAACGACCGCTCATTGCTAACTCACTTTAGCGACGAAACGACCGCTCATTGCTAACTCACTTTAGCGATTTAACCACCGCTCATTGCTAACTCACTTTAGCGAATTTAACCACCGCTCATTGCTAACTCACTTTTAGCATTTAACCACCGCTCATTGCTAACTCACTTTAACGAATTTAACGACCGCTCATTGCTAACTCACTTTAGCGAATTTTAACGACCGCTCATTGCTAACTCACTTTTAGCGACGAACCACCGCTCATTGCTAACTCACTTTAGCGACGAATCCACCGCTCATTGCTAACTCACTTTTTAGCGACGAACGACCGCTCATTGCTAACTCACTTTAGCGACGAACGACCGCTCATTGCTAACTCACTTTTAGCGACGAACGACCGCTCATTGCTAACTCACTTTAGCGACGAACCACCGCTCATTGCTAACTCACTTTTTTAGCGACGAACCACCGCTCATTGCTAACTCACTTTAGCGAATTTAACCACCGCTCATTGCTAACTCACTTTAGCGACGAACGACCGCTCATTGCTAACTCACTTTAGCGACGAACGACCGCTCATTGCTAACTCACTTTAGCGACGAACCACCGCTCATTGCTAACTCACACTTTAGCGAATTTTAATCCACCGCTCATTGCTAACTCACTTTAGCGACGAACCACCGCTCATTGCTAACTCACTTTAGCGACGAACCACCGCTCATTGCTAACTCACTTTTAGCGACGAAATCCACCGCTCATTGCTAACTCACTTTTAGCGAATTTAAAACGACCGCTCATTGCTAACTCACTTTTTAGCGAATTTAACCACCGCTCATTGCTAACTCACTTTAGCGACGAACGACCGCTCATTGCTAACTCACTTTAGCGACGAACGACCGCTCATTGCTAACTCACTTTTTAGCGACGAACCACCGCTCATTGCTAACTCACTTTAAGCGACGAACCACCGCTCATTGCTAACTCACTTTAGCGACGAACGACCGCTCATTGCTAACTCACTTTAGCGACGAACGACCGCTCATTGCTAACTCACTTTAGCGACGAAACCACCGCTCATTGCTAACTCACTTTAGCGACGAACCACCGCTCATTGCTAACTCACTTTAGCGACGAACCACCGCTCATTGCTAACTCACTTTAACGACGAAACGACCGCTCATTGCTAACTCACTTTTAGCGACGAACCACCGCTCATTGCTAACTCACTTTAGCGACGAACCACCGCTCATTGCTAACTCACTTTAGCGACGAACGAACCGCTCATTGCTAACTCACTTTAGCGACGAACCACCGCTCATTGCTAACTCACTTTTAGCGACGAACGACCGCTCATTGCTAACTCACTTTTAGCGACGAAACGACCGCTCATTGCTAACTCACTTTAGCGACGAAACCAACCGCTCATTGCTAACTCACTTTTAAGCGACGAAACCACCGCTCATTGCTAACTCACTTTAGCGACGAACGACCGCTCATTGCTAACTCACTTTAGCGACGAACCACCGCTCATTGCTTAACTCACTTTAGCGAATTTAACCACCGCTCATTGCTAACTCACTTTAGCGACGAATCCACCGCTCATTGCTAACTCACTTTAGCGACGAACCACCGCTCATTGCTAACTCACTTTTAGCGAATTTAACGACCGCTCATTGCTAACTCACTTTAGCGACGAACGACCGCTCATTGCTAACTCACTTTAGCGACGAAACGACCGCTCATTGCTAACTCACTTTAGCTTAATTTAACGACCGCTCATTGCTAACTCACTTTAACGACGAACGACCGCTCATTGCTAACTCACTTTAGCGACGAACCACCGCTCATTGCTAACTCACTTTAGCGAATTTTAACGACCGCTCATTGCTAACTCACTTTAGCGACGAACCACCGCTCATTGCTAACTCACTTTAGCGAATTTAACGACCGCTCATTGCTAACTCACTTTAGCGACGAACGACCGCTCATTGCTAACTCACTTTAGCGACGAACGACCGCTCATTGCTAACTCACTTTTAGCGATTTAAATCCACCGCTCATTGCTAACTCACTTTAGCGACGAACGACCGCTCATTGCTAACTCACTTTAGCGACGAACGACCGCTCATTGCTAACTCACTTTAGCGACGAACGACCGCTCATTGCTTAACTCACTTTTAGCGACGAAACGACCGCTCATTGCTAACTCACTTTTAGCGACGAACGACCGCTCATTGCTAACTCACTTTAGCGATTTATTTAACCAATCGCTCATTGCTAACTCACTTTTAGCGACGAACGACCGCTCATTGCTAACTCACTTTAACGACGAAATCGACCGCTCATTGCTAACTCACTTTAACGACGAACGACCGCTCATTGCTAACTCACTTTAGCGACGAACGACCGCTCATTGCTAACTCACTTTAGCGAATTTAACGACCGCTCATTGCTAACTCACTTTAGCGAATTTAACGACCGCTCATTGCTAACTCACTTTAACGACGAACCACCGCTCATTGCTAACTCACTTTAGCGACGAAACGACCGCTCATTGCTAACTCACTTTAGCGACAATTAACCACCGCTCATTGCTAACTCACTTTAGCGACGAAACCAATCGCTCATTGCTAACTCACTTTAACGACGAACGACCGCTCATTGCTAACTCACTTTTAGCGACGAACGACCGCTCATTGCTAACTCACTTTAGCGACGAACGACCGCTCATTGCTAACTCACTTTAGCGAATTAACGACCGCTCATTGCTAACTCACTTTAGCGACGAAACGACCGCTCATTGCTAACTCACTTTAGCGACGAAACCACCGCTCATTGCTAACTCACTTTAGCGAATTTAACGACCGCTCATTGCTAACTCACTTTAGCGAATTTAACGACCGCTCATTGCTAAACTCACTTTAGCGACGAAACGACCGCTCATTGCTAACTCACTTTAGCGACGAACGACCGCTCATTGCTAACTCACTTTAGCGACGAACGACCGCTCATTGCTAACTCACTTTTAGCGACGAATAACGACCGCGCTCATTGCTAAACTCACTTTAGCGACGAACGACCGCTCATTGCTAACTCACTTTAGCGACGAACGACCGCTCATTGCTAACTCACTTTAGCGACGAACGACCGCTCATTGCTAACTCACTTTAGCGACGAACGAATCGCTCATTGCTAACTCACTTTTAGCGACGAACGACCGCTCATTGCTAACTCACTTTAGCGAATTTAACGACCGCTCATTGCTAACTCACTTTAGCGACGAAACCACCGCTCATTGCTAACTCACTTTAGCGACGAACCACCGCTCATTGCTAACTCACTTTAGCGACGAACCAATCGCTCATTGCTAACTCACTTTAGCGACGAACGAATCGCCGCTCATTGCTAACTCACTTTAGCGACGAACCACCGCTCATTGCTAACTCACTTTAGCGACGAACGACCGCTCATTGCTAACTCACTTTAAGCGACGAACGACCGCTCATTGCTTAACTCACTTTAGCTTTAATTTAAACGACCGCTCATTGCTAACTCACTTTTAACGAATTTTAACCACCGCTCATTGCTAACTCACTTTAGCGACGAACGACCGCTCATTGCTAACTCACTTTAGCTTAACGACGAAATCCACCGCTCATTGCTAACTCACTTTAGCGACGAACGACCGCTCATTGCTAACTCACTTTAGCGACGAAATCCACCGCTCATTGCTAACTCACTTTAGCGATTTAACGACCGCTCATTGCTAAACTCACTTTTAGCGACGAACGACCGCTCATTGCTAACTCACTTTAGCGACGAAACCACCGCTCATTGCTAACTCACTTTTTAGCGACGAACGACCGCTCATTGCTAACTCACTTTAGCGACGAACGACCGCTCATTGCTAACTCACTTTAGCTTAATTTAACCACCGCTCATTGCTAAACTCACTTTTAGCGACGAAATCCACCGCGCTCATTGCTAACTCACTTTAGCGACGAAACCACCGCTCATTGCTAACTCACTTTAGCGACGAACCACCGCTCATTGCTAACTCACTTTAGCGACGAACCACCGCTCATTGCTAACTCACTTTAGCGACGAAACGACCGCTCATTGCTAACTCACTTTAGCGACGAATTAACGACCGCTCATTGCTAACTCACTTTAGCGACGAATCGACCGCTCATTGCTAACTCACTTTAGCGACGAACGACCGCTCATTGCTAACTCACTTTAGCGACGAATCCACCGCTCATTGCTAACTCACTTTTAGCGAATTTAACGACCGCTCATTGCTAACTCACTTTAACGACGAACGACCGCTCATTGCTAACTCACTTTAGCGACGAACGACCGCTCATTGCTAACTCACTTTAGCGAATTTAACGACCGCTCATTGCTAAACTCACTTTAGCGAATTTAACGACCGCTCATTGCTAACTCACTTTAGCGACGAAATCACCGCTCATTGCTAACTCACTTTAGCGACGAACCACCGCTCATTGCTAACTCACTTTAGCGACGAATTTAACCACCGCTCATTGCTAACTCACTTTAGCGAATTTAACGACCGCTCATTGCTAACTCACTTTTAGCGACGAACGACCGCTCATTGCTAACTCACTTTAGCGACGAACCACCGCTCATTGCTAACTCACTTTAGCTTACGAACGACCGCTCATTGCTAACTCACTTTAGCGACGAACGACCGCTCATTGCTAACTCACTTTAGCGACGAAACCACCGCTCATTGCTAACTCACTTTAGCGACGAACGACCGCTCATTGCTAACTCACTTTTAGCGAATTTAACGACCGCTCATTGCTAACTCACTTTAACGACGAAACGACCGCTCATTGCTAACTCACTTTAGCGACGAACGACCGCTCATTGCTAACTCACTTTAGCGACGAAATCCACCGCTCATTGCTAACTCACTTTAGCGACGAATCCACCGCTCATTGCTAACTCACTTTAGCGACGAAACGACCGCTCATTGCTAACTCACTTTAGCGAATTTAACGACCGCTCATTGCTAACTCACTTTAACGACGAACGACCGCTCATTGCTAACTCACTTTAGCGACGAAACCACCGCTCATTGCTAACTCACTTTTAGCGACGAACGACCGCTCATTGCTAACTCACTTTAGCGAATTTAACGAATCGCTCATTGCTAAACTCACTTTAGCGACGAAACGACCGCTCATTGCTAACTCACTTTAGCGACGAACGACCGCTCATTGCTAACTCACTTTTAGCGACGAACCACCGCTCATTGCTAACTCACTTTTAAGCGACGAACCACCGCTCATTGCTAACTCACTTTAGCGACGAACGACCGCTCATTGCTAACTCACTTTAGCGACGAACGACCGCTCATTGCTAACTCACTTTAGCGACGAACCACCGCTCATTGCTAACTCACTTTAGCGACGAAACCACCGCTCATTGCTAACTCACTTTAGCGAATTTAACGACCGCTCATTGCTAACTCACTTTTAGCGACGAACCACCGCTCATTGCTAACTCACTTTTAGCGACGAACCACCGCTCATTGCTAACTCACTTTAGCGACGAACGACCGCTCATTGCTAACTCACTTTTTACGACGAACGACCGCTCATTGCTAACTCACTTTAGCGAATTTAACGACCGCTCATTGCTAACTCACTTTAGCGACGAACCACCGCTCATTGCTAACTCACTTTAGCGACGAACGAACCGCTCATTGCTAACTCACTTTAGCGACGAACGACCGCTCATTGCTAACTCACTTTAGCGACGAACGACCGCTCATTGCTAACTCACTTTAGCGACGAACGACCGCTCATTGCTAACTCACTTTAGCTTAACGAACCACCGCTCATTGCTAACTCACTTTAGCGAATTTAACGACCGCTCATTGCTAACTCACTTTAGCGACGAACCACCGCTCATTGCTAACTCACTTTTTAGCGACGAACGACCGCTCATTGCTAACTCACTTTAGCGACGAAACGACCGCTCATTGCTAACTCACTTTAGCGACGAACCACCGCTCATTGCTAACTCACTTTAGCGACGAATTTAACGACCGCTCATTGCTAACTCACTTTAGCGACGAAACGACCGCTCATTGCTAACTCACTTTAGCGACGAAACGACCGCTCATTGCTAACTCACTTTAGCGACGAAACCACCGCTCATTGCTAACTCACTTTAGCGACGAAACCACCGCTCATTGCTAACTCACTTTAGCGAATTTAACGACCGCTCATTGCTAACTCACTTTAGCTTACGAACGACCGCTCATTGCTAACTCACTTTAGCGACGAATTTAACGACCGCTCATTGCTAACTCACTTTAACGACGAATCGAATCGCTCATTGCTAACTCACTTTAGCGACGAACGACCGCTCATTGCTAACTCACTTTTAGCGACGAAACGACCGCTCATTGCTAACTCACTTTTTAGCGACGAACCACCGCTCATTGCTAACTCACTTTAACGACGAACGACCGCTCATTGCTAACTCACTTTTAGCGACGAACGACCGCTCATTGCTAACTCACTTTAGCGACGAACGACCGCTCATTGCTAACTCACTTTTAGCGACGAACGACCGCTCATTGCTAACTCACTTTTAGCTTTATTTAACGACCGCTCATTGCTAACTCACTTTAGCGACCGACCGCTCATTGCTAACTCACTTTAGCGACGAACGACCGCTCATTGCTAACTCACTTTAGCGACGAACGACCGCTCATTGCTAACTCACTTTTAGCGACGAACCACCGCTCATTGCTAACTCACTTTTTAACGAATTTTAACCAATCGCTCATTGCTAACTCACATTTAGCGACGAACTCCGCTCATTGCTAACTCACTTTAGCGAATTTAACGACCGCTCATTGCTAACTCACTTTAGCGACGAACGACCGCTCATTGCTAAACTCACTTTAGCGACGAACGACCGCTCATTGCTAACTCACTTTAGCGAATTTAACCACCGCTCATTGCTAACTCACTTTTAGCGACGAACGACCGCTCATTGCTAACTCACTTTAGCGACGACGAAACGACCGCTCATTGCTGCTAACTCACTTTAGCGACGAATCCAATCGCTCATTGCTAACTCACTTTAGCGAACGCCCGCTAACGAACGCTCATTGCTAACTCACTTTAACGAATTTAACGACCGCTCATTGCTAACTCACTTTTAGCGACGAACGACCGCTCATTGCTAACTCACTTTTTAGCGACGAACCACCGCTCATTGCTAACTCACTTTAGCGACGAACGACCGCTCATTGCTAACTCACTTTTAGCGAATTTAACGACCGCTCATTGCTAACTCACTTTTAGCGAATTTAACGACCGCTCATTGCTAACTCACTTTAACGACGAAACGACCGCTCATTGCTAACTCACTTTAGCGACGAACCACCGCTCATTGCTAACTCACTTTAGCGACGAACGACCGCTCATTGCTAACTCACTTTAGCGACGAACGACCGCTCATTGCTAACTCACTTTTAGCGACGAAACCACCGCTCATTGCTAACTCACTTTAGCGACGAAACGACCGCTCATTGCTAACTCACTTTAACGACGAACCACCGCTCATTGCTAACTCACTTTTAGCGAATTTAACCACCGCTCATTGCTAACTCACTTTAGCGACGAACGACCGCTTCATTGCTAACTCACTTTAGCGACGAACGAATCGCGCTCATTGCTAACTCACTTTAGCGACGAACGACCGCTCATTGCTAACTCACTTTTAGCGACGAACGACCGCTCATTGCTAACTCACTTTAGCGACGAAACGACCGCTCATTGCTAACTCACTTTAACGACGAACGAACGACCGCTCATTGCTAACTCACTTTTAGCGACGAAACCACCGCTCATTGCTAACTCACTTTAGCGACGAAACCACCGCTCATTGCTAACTCACTTTAGCGACGAACGACCGCTCATTGCTAACTCACTTTAGCGACGAACGACCGTTCATTGCAAACTCACTTTAGCGACGAACGACCGTTCATTGCTAACTCACTTTAGCGACGAACGACCGTTCATTGCTAACTCACTTTAGCGACGAACGACCGCTCATTGCTAACTCACTTTAGCGACGAACCACCGCTCATTGCTAACTCACTTTAGCGCGACGAACGACCGCTCATTGCTAACTCACTTTAGCGAATTTAACGACCGCTCATTGCTAACTCACTTTTAGCGACGAACGACCGCTCATTGCTAACTCACTTTAGCGACGAACGACCGCTCATTGCTAACTCACTTTAACGACGAACCACCGCTCATTGCTAACTCACTTTAGCGACGAAACGACCGCTCATTGCTAACTCACTTTTAGCGACGAACGAACCCATTCATTGCTAACTCACTTTTACGACGAAACGACCGCTCATTGCTAAACTCACTTTAACGACGAACGACCGAACTCATTGCAAACTCACTTTAGCGACGAACGACCGTTCATTGCTAACTCACTTTAACGACGAACGACCGCTCATTGCTAACTCACTTTAGCGACGAACCACCGCTCATTGCTAACTCACTTTAGCGACGAAACGACCGCTCATTGCTAACTCACTTTTTAGCGACGAACGACCGCTCATTGCTAACTCACTTTAGCGACGAACGACCGCTCATTGCTAACTCACTTTAGCGACGAACCACCGCTCATTGCTAAACTCACTTTAGCGACGAACGACCGCTCATTGCTAACTCACTTTAGCGACGAACCAACCGCTCATTGCTAACTCACTTTAAGCGACGAACGACCGCTCATTGCTAACTCACTTTAGCGACGAACGACCGCTCATTGCTAACTCACTTTAGCGACGAACGACCGCTCATTGCTAACTCACTTTAGCGACGAAAACCACCGCTCATTGCTAACTCACTTTAGCGACGAAACGACCGCTCATTGCTAACTCACTTTAGCGAATTTAACGACCGCTCATTGCTAACTCACTTTTAGCGACGAACGACCGCTCATTGCTAACTCACTTTAGCGAATTTAACGACCGCTCATTGCTAACTCACTTTAGCGAATTTAACGACCGCTCATTGCTAACTCACTTTAGCGACGAAACGACCGCTCATTGCTAACTCACTTTTTAGCGACGAACGACCGCTCATTGCTAACTCACTTTAGCGACGAACGACCGCTCATTGCTAACTCACTTAGCGACGAACGACCGCTCATTGCTAACTCACTTTAGCGACGAATCCACCGCTCATTGCTAACTCACTTTAGCGACGAACGACCGCTCATTGCTAACTCACTTTAGCGACGAAACGACCGCTCATTGCTAACTCACTTTTAGCGAATTTAACGACCGCTCATTGCTAACTCACTTTAGCGACGAAACCACCGCTCATTGCTAACTCACTTTAGCGAATTTTAACCACCGCTCATTGCTAACTCACTTTAGCGAATTTAACGACCGCTCATTGCTAACTCACTTTAGCGACGAATCCACCGCTCATTGCTAACTCACTTTAGCGACGAAACGACCGCTCATTGCTAACTCACTTTTTAGCGACGAACGACCGCTCATTGCTAACTCACTTTTAGCGATTTTAACGACCGCTCATTGCTAACTCACTTTTAGCGACGAACGACCGCTCATTGCTAACTCACTTTAGCGACGAACGACCGCTCATTGCTAACTCACTTTAGTTTAGCGATTTAACGACCGCTCATTGCTAACTCACTTTAGCGACGAACGACCGCTCATTGCTAACTCACTTTAACGACGAACCACCGCTTCATTGCTAACTCACTTTAGCGACGAACGACCGCTCATTGCTAACTCACTTTAGCGACGAACGACCGCTCATTGCTAACTCACTTTTTAGCGACGAAACGACCGCTCATTGCTAACTCACTTTAGCGACGAAACGACCGCTCATTGCTAACTCACTTTTAGCGACGAACGACCGCTCATTGCTAACTCACTTTAGCGACGAACCACCGCTCATTGCTAACTCACTTTAGCGACGAAACGACCGCTCATTGCTAACTCACTTTTTAGCGACGAACGACCGCTCATTGCTAACTCACTTTAGCGACGAACGACCGCTCATTGCTAACTCACTTTAGCGACGAAACCACCGCTCATTGCTAACTCACTTTTAACGACGAAACGACCGCTCATTGCTAACTCACTTTTAGCGAATTTAACGACCGCTTCATTGCTAACTCACTTTAACGACGAAACGAATCGCTCATTGCTTGCTAACTCACTTTAGCGACGAAACGACCGCTCATTGCTAACTCACTTTAGCGAATTTAAACGACCGCTCATTGCTAACTCACTTTTAGCGACGAACGACCGCTTCATTGCTAACTCACTTTTAGCGACGAACCACCGCTCATTGCTAACTCACTTTTAGCGACGAATTTAACCACCGCTCATTGCTAACTCACTTTAGCGACGAAAACGACCGCTCATTGCTAACTCACTTTTAGCGACGAACGACCGCTCATTGCTAACTCACTTTAGCGACGAACGACCGCTCATTGCTAACTCACTTTTAGCGACGAAACGACCGCTCATTGCTAACTCACTTTAGCGACGAACGACCGCTCATTGCAAACTCACTTTAAACGAATTTAACGACCGCTCATTGCTAACTCACTTTAGCGACGAACGACCGCTCATTGCTAACTCACTTTTAGCGACGAAAACCACTCGCTCATTGCTAACTCACTTTAGCGACGAAACCACCGCTCATTGCTAACTCACTTTAGCGACGAACGACCGCTCATTGCTAACTCACTTTAAGCGACGAACGACCGCTCATTGCTAACTCACTTTAGCGAATTTAACGACCGCTCATTGCTAACTCACTTTAGCGACGAACCACCGCTCATTGCTAACTCACTTTAGCGAATTTTAACGACCGCTCATTGCTAACTCACTTTAGCGAATTTAACGACCGCTCATTGCTAACTCACTTTAGCGACGAACCACCGCTCATTGCTAACTCACTTTTTAGCGACGAACCACCGCTCATTGCTAACTCACTTTAGCGACGAACGACCGCTCATTGCTAACTCACTTTAGCTTAATTTAACGACCGCTCATTGCTAAACTCACTTTAGCGATTTAACCAACCGCTCATTGCTAACTCACTTTAGCGACGAAACGACCGCTCATTGCTAAATCACTTTTAGCGACGAACGACCGCTCATTGCTAACTCACTTTTTAGCGACGAAACGACCGCTCATTGCTAACTCACTTTAGCGACGAAACGACCGCTCATTGCTAACTCACTTTAAGCGAAACGACCGCTCATTGCTAACTCACTTTTAGCGACGAAACGACGACCGCTCATTGCTAACTCACTTTAGCGACGAACCACCGCTCATTGCTAACTCACTTTAGCGAATTTAACGACCGCTCATTGCTAACTCACTTTTTAGCGACGAACCACCGCTCATTGCTAACTCACTTTTAGCGAATTTAACGACCGCTCATTGCTAACTCACTTTTAGCGACGAACGACCGCTCATTGCTAACTCACTTTAGCGAATTTAACGACCGCTCATTGCTAACTCACTTTAGCGACGAATCCAATCGCTCATTGCTAACTCACTTTAGCGACGAAACCACCGCTCATTGCTAACTCACTTTAGCGACGAACGACCGCTCATTGCTAACTCACTTTAGCGACGAACGACCGCTCATTGCTAACTCACTTTTAGCGACGAAAACGACCGCTCATTGCTAACTCACTTTAGCGAATTTTAACGACCGCTCATTGCTAACTCACTTTAGCGACGAACCACCGCTCATTGCTAACTCACTTTAGCGACGAAATCCACCGCTCATTGCTAACTCACTTTTAGCGACGAACGACCGCTCATTTGCTAACTCACTTTAGCGACGAAACCACCGCTCATTGCTAACTCACTTTAGCGACGAACGACCGCTCATTGCTAACTCACTTTAGCGACGAACGACCGCTCATTGCTAACTCACTTTAGCGACGAACGACCGCTCATTGCTAACTCACTTTAGCGAATTTAAACCACCGCTCATTGCTAACTCACTTTAGCGACGAAACGACCGCTCATTGCTAACTCACTTTAGCGACGAAACCACCGCTCATTGCTAACTCACTTTAGCGACGAACCACCGCTCATTGCTAACTCACTTTAGCGACGAACCACCGCTCATTGCTAACTCACTTTAGCGAATTTAACGACCGCTCATTGCTAACTCACTTTAGCGACGAACGACCGCTCATTGCTAACTCACTTTTAGCGACGAACCAACCGCTCATTGCTAACTCACTTTAGCGACGAAACGACCGCTCATTGCTAACTCACTTTAGCGACGAAACGACCGCTCATTGCTAACTCACTTTTAGCGACGAACGACCGCTTCATTGCTAACTCACTTTAGCGACGAAACGACCGCTCATTGCTAACTCACTTTAGCGACGAACCACCGCTCATTGCTAACTCACTTTAACGAATTTAACCACCGCTCATTGCTAACTCACTTTAGCGACGAACCACCGCTCATTGCTAACTCACTTTTAACGACGAAACGACCGCTCATTGCTAACTCACTTTAGCGAACGAATTTTAAACCACCGCTCATTGCTAACTCACTTTAGCTTACTTTAACCACCGCTCATTGCTAACTCACTTTAGCGACGAAACGACCGCTCATTGCTAACTCACTTTAGCGACGAAACGACCGCTCATTGCTAACTCACTTTAGCGACGAACGACCGCTCATTGCTAACTCACTTTAGCGACGAAACCACCGCTCATTGCTAACTCACTTTAGCGACGAACGACCGCTCATTGCTAACTCACTTTAGCGAATTTAACGACCACCGCTCATTGCTAACTCACTTTAGCGACGAACGACCGCTCATTGCTAACTCACTTTAGCGACGAAACGACCGCTCATTGCTAACTCACTTTTAGCGACGAACGAACGACCGCTCATTGCTAACTCACTTTAGCGACGAAACCACCGCTCATTGCTAACTCACTTTTAGCGACGAACGACCGCTCATTGCTAACTCACTTTAAGCGAATTTAACGACCGCTCATTGCTAACTCACTTTAAGCGACGAACGACCGCTCATTGCTAACTCACTTTAGCGAATTTAAACGAATCGCTTGCAACTTCATGCTAACTCACTTTAACGACGAACGACCGCTCATTGCTAACTCACTTTAGCGACGAACGACCGCTCATTGCTAACTCACTTTTTAGCGACGAAACGAATCGCTCATTGCTCACTTTAACTCAATTTTAACCAAACCGCTCATTGCTAACTCACTTTTAGCTTTATTTAAACGACCGCTCATTGCTAACTCACTTTTAGCGACGAACCACCGCTCATTGCTAACTCACTTTAGCGACGAACGACCGCTCATTGCTAACTCACTTTAGCGACGAAACGACCGCTCATTGCTAACTCACTTTTAGCGACGATTTAACGACCGCTCATTGCTAACTCACTTTTAGCGATTTAATGACCGCTCATTGCTAACTCACTTTAGCGACGAACGACCGCTCATTGCTAACTCACTTTTTAGCGAATTTAAATCGACCGCTCATTGCTAACTCACTTTAGCGACGAAACCACCGCTCATTGCTAACTCACTTTAGCGACGAACGACCGCTCATTGCTAACTCACTTTAGCGACGAAACGACCGCTCATTGCTAACTCACTTTAGCGACGAACGACCGCTCATTGCTAACTCACTTTAGCGACGACGAACGACCGCTCATTGCTAACTCACTTTTTAGCGACGAATCCACCGCTCATTGCTAACTCACTTTAGCGACGAACGACCACCGCTCATTGCTAACTCACTTTTTAGCGAATTTAACGACCGCTCATTGCTAACTCACTTTAGCGACGAACGACCGCTCATTGCTAACTCACTTTAACGACGAACGACCGCTCATTGCTAACTCACTTTTAGCGACGAACGACCGCTCATTGCTAACTCACTTTTTTTAAACGAACGACCGCTCATTGCTAACTCACTTTTAGCGACGAACGACCGCTCATTGCTAACTCACTTTAGCGAAACGAACGACCGCTCATTGCTAACACTTTTTAGCTAACTTTTTTAATCGCTCATTGCTAACTCACTTTAACGACGAAACGACCGCTCATTGCTAACTCACTTTAGCGAATTTAACGACCGCTCATTGCTAACTCACTTTTAGCGACGAACGAACCGCTCATTGCTAACTCACTTTTAACGCGACGAAACGACCGCTCATTGCTAACTCACTTTAACGACGAACCACCGCTCATTGCTAACTCACTTTAGCGACGACCGCTCATTGCGCTCATTGCTAAACACTTTAAACTCACTTTAAACGAACCGCTCATTGCTAACTCACTTTTTAGCGACGAATCGAACGCCACCGCTCATTGCTAACTCACTTTAGCGACGAAACGACCGCTCATTGCTAACTCACTTAGCGACGAAACGACCGCTTCATTGCTAACTCACTTTTAGCGACGAACGACCGCTCATTGCTAACTCACTTTAGCGACGAACGACCGCTCATTGCTAACTCACTTTTAGCGACGAACGACCGCTCATTGCTAACTCACTTTAGCGACTTTAACGACCGCTCATTGCTAACTCACTTTAGCGACGAACGACCGCTCATTGCTAACTCACTTTTAGCGAACGAACGACCGCTCATTGCTAACTCACTTTAACGACGAAACGACCGCTCATTGCTAACTCACTTTAGCGACGAACGACCGCTCATTGCTAACTCACTTTTTAACGACGAACGACCGCTCATTGCTAACTCACTTTAGCGACGAACGACCGCTCATTGCTAACTCACTTTAGCGAACGAACGACCGCTCATTGCTAACTCACTTTTAGCGACGAACGACCGCTCATTGCTAACTCACTTTAGCGACGAACGACCGCTCATTGCTAACTCACTTTAGCGACGAACGACCGCTCATTGCTAACTCACTTTAGCGACGAACGACCGCTCATTGCTAAACTCACTTTAGCGACGAACCACCGCTCATTGCTAAACTCACTTTTAGCGAATTTAACGACCGCTCATTGCTAACTCACTTTTAGCGACCGCTCATTGACCGCTCATTGCTAACTCACTTTTTAACTTTACTTTTTAACCAATCGCTCATTGCTAAACTCACTTTAGCGACGAACGACCGCTCATTGCTAACTCACTTTAGCGAATTTAACGACCGCTCATTGCTAACTCACTTTAACGACGAACGACCGCTCATTGCTAACTCACTTTAACGACCGCTTAACGAACTCCTTTAATCGCTCATTGCTAACTCACTTTTTAGCGACGAACGACCGCTCATTGCTAACTCACTTTAAGCGACGAACGACCGCTCATTGCTAACTCACTTTTTAGCGACGAAACGACCGCTCATTGCTAACTCACTTTAGCGACGAACGACCGCTCATTGCTAACTCACTTTTAGCGACGAACGACCGCTCATTGCTTAACTCACTTTAGCGACGAACGACCGCTCATTGCTAACTCACTTTTAGCGACGAAACGACCGCTCATTGCTAACTCACTTTTAGCGACGAAACCACCGCTCATTGCTAACTCACTTTAGCGAATTTAACGACCGCTCATTGCTAACTCACTTTAGCGACGAACGACCGCTCATTGCTAACTCACTTTAGCGACGAACGAACCGCTCATTGCTAACTCACTTTAACGACGAACGACCGCTCATTGCTAACTCACTTTAGCGACGAACGACCGCTCATTGCTAACTCACTTTAGCGAATTTAACGACCGCTCATTGCTAACTCACTTTTTAGCGACGAAACGACCGCTTCATTGCTAACTCACTTTAGCGAATTTAACGACGCTCATTGCTAACTCACTTTAACGAATTTTAACGACCGCTTCATTGCTAACTCACTTTTAACGACGAAACGACCGCTCATTGCTAACTCACTTTAGCGACGAACGACCGCTCATTGCTAACTCACTTTAACGCTCATTGCTAACTCACTTTAACGACCGCTCATTGCTAACTCACTTTAGCGACGAAACGACCGCTCATTGCTAACTCACTTTAGCGAATTTAACGACCGCTCATTGCTAACTCACTTTAGCGACGAACGACCGCTTCATTGCTAACTCACTTTTAGCGACGAACGACCGCTCATTTTGCATTGCTAACTCACTTTAGCGACGAAACCACCGCTTCATTGCTAACTCACTTTAGCGACGAATCCACCGCTCATTGCTAACTCACTTTAGCGACGAACGACCGCTCATTGCTAACTCACTTTAACGACGAACGACCGCTCATTGCTAACTCACTTTTAGCGACGAACGACCCGCTCATTGCTAAACTCACTTTTTTAGCGACGAACGACCGCTCATTGCTAACTCACTTTTACTTTAACGCGACGAACGCACCGCTTCATTGCTAACTCAACTTTTACGAATTTAATCAACGACCGCTCATTGCTAACTCACTTTAGCGACGAACGACCGCTCATTGCTAACTCACACTTTAGCGACGAACGACCGCTCATTGCTAACTCACTTTAGCGAACGACCGCTCATTGCTAACTCACTTTAGCGACGAACGACCGCTCATTGCTAACTCACTTTTAGCGACGAACGACCGCTCATTGCTAACTCACTTTTTTACTTATTGCTAAACGACCGCTCGCTCATTGCTAACTCACTTTAACGAATTTAATCGAATCGCTCATTGCTAACTCACTTTTTACGAATTTAACGACCGCTCATTGCTAACTCACTTTAACGACGAAACGACCGCTCATTGCTAACTCACTTTAGCGAATTTAACGACCGCTCATTGCTAACTCACTTTAGCGACGAAACGAATCGCTCATTGCTAACTCACTTTAGCGAATTTAATCCACCGCTCATTGCTAAACACTTTTTAGCTTACGAACGACCGCTCATTGCTAACTCACTTTTTAACGAATTTAACGACCGCTCATTGCTAACTCACTTTAGCGACGAACGACCGCTCATTGCTAACTCACTTTTAACGACGAAACCACCGCTCATTGCTAAACTCACTTTAACGACTTTCGCTCGCTATTGCTAACTCACTTTAGCGAATGAACCGCTCTCATTGCTAAACTCACACTTTTAGCGACGAACGACCGCTCATTGCTAACTCACTTTAGCGACGAACGAATCCGCTCATTGCTAACTCACTTTTAGCGACGAAACGACCGCTCATTGCTAACTCACTTTTAAGCTTAATTTAACGACCGCTCATTGCTAACTCACTTTAACTCACTTTAACGAACGACCGCTCATTGCTAACTCACTTTAGCGAATTTAAACGACCGCTCATTGCTAACTCACTTTAGCTTACGAACGACCGCTCATTGCTAACTCACTTTAGCGAATTTAAACCACCGCTCATTGCTAACTCACTTTAACTAGCTTTAATTTAACGCAACCGCTCATTGCTAACTCACTTTTAGCGACGAACGACCGCTCATTGCTAAACACTTTTTTAACGACGAAACGACCGCTCATTGCTAACTCACTTTAGCGACGAACGACCGCTCATTGCAACTCACTTTTTACGACGAACGAACGACTCATTGCTAACTCACTTTAGCGAATTTAACGACCGCATTGCTAACTCACTTTAGCGACGAACGACCGCTCATTGCTAACTCACTTTAGCGACGAACGACCGCTCAATTGCTAACTCACTTTAGCGACGAAAACGACCGCTCATTGCTAACTCACTTTAGCGACGAAACGACCGCTCATTGCTAACTCACTTTAGCGACGAACGACCGCTCATTGCTAACTCACTTTAGCGACGAACGAATCGCTCATTGCTAACTCACTTTAGCGACGAAACGACCGCTCATTGCTAACTCACTTTAGCGACGAACGACCGCTCATTGCTAACTCACTTTTAGCGACGAACCACCGCTCATTGCTAACTCACTTTAGCGACGAAAATCCACCGCTCATTGCTAACTCACTTTAAGCGACGAACGACCGCTCATTGCTAACTCACTTTAGCGACGAACGACCGCTCATTGCTAACTCACTTTAGCGACGAACGACCGCTCATTGCTAACTCACTTTAGCGACGAACGACCGCTCATTGCTAACTCACTTTTAGCGAATTTAAACGAACCGCTCATTGCTAACTCACTTTTCATTGCTAAACTCACTTTAGCGACGAAACGACCGCTCATTGCATTAACTCACTTTAGCTTAATTTAAAACGACCGCTCATTGCTAACTCACTTTTTTAGCGACGAACGACGCATTGCTAACTCATTTAATTGCTAACTCACTTTAGCTCATTTTAACGAATCCGCTCATCATTGCTAACTCACTTTAGCGACGAACGACCGCTCATTGCTAACTCACTTTAGCGACGAACGACCGCTCATTGCTAACTCACTTTTAGCGACGAAACGACCGCTCATTGCTAACTCACTTTAGCGACGAACGACCGCTCATTGCTAACTCACTTTAGCGACGAACGACCGCTCATTGCTAACTCTTTTAGCGAATTTAACGACCGCTCATTGCTAACTCACTTTAGCGAATTTAACGACCGCTCATTGCTAACTCACTTTAGCGACGAACGACCGCTCATTGCTAACTCACTTTTAGCGAATTAAACGACCGCTTCATTGCTAACTCACTTTAACGCGAACGAATCCACCGCTCATTGCTAACTCACTTTAGCGACGAAACCAATCGCTCATTGCTAACTCACTTTAGCGACGAAACGACCGCTCATTGCTAACTCACTTTAGCGACGAACGACCGCTCATTGCTAACTCACTTTAGCTTTACGAACGAATCGCTCATTGCTAACTCACTTTAACGCTAGCGAATTTAACGACCGCTCATTTGCTAAACTCACTTTAGCGAATTTAACGACCGCTCATTGCTAACTCACTTTAGCGAATTTAACGACCGCTCATTGCTAACTCACTTTAGCGACGAACGAATCGCTCATTGCTAAACTCACTTTAGCGACGAACGACCGCTCATTGCTAACTCACTTTAGCGACGAACGACCGCTCATTGCTAACTCACTTTTAGCGACGAACCACCGCTCATTGCTAACTCACTTTTAGCGACGAAACGACCGCTCATTGCTAACTCACTTTAACGACGAACGAATCGCTCATTGCTAACTCACTTTAAACTAACGACCGCTCATTTGCTAACTCACTTTAACGACGAAACCACCGCTCATTGCTAACTCACTTTAGCGACGAACGACCGCTCATTGCTAACTCACTTTAGCGACGAACGACCGCTCATTGCTAACTCACTTTAGCGACGAAACGACCGCTCATTGCTAACTCACTTTAACGAATTTAACGACCGCGCTCATTGCTAACTCACTTTAGCGACGAATCGAACGCTCGCTCATTGCTAACTCACTTTAACGACGAACGACCGCTCATTGCTAACTCACTTTAGCGACGAATCCACCGCTCATTGCTAACTCACTTTTTTAGCGACGAACGACCGCTCATTGCTAACTCACTTTAGCGACGAACGAACGACCGCTCATTGCTAACTCACTTTAGCGAATTTAACGAACCGCTTCATTGCTAACTCACTTTAGCGACGAACGACCGCTCATTGCTAACTCACTTTAGCGACGACGACCGCTCATTGCTAACTCACTTTAGCGAATTTAACGACACCGCTCATTGCTAACTCACTTTAGCGACGAAACGACCGCTCATTGCTAACTCACTTTAACGACGAAACGACCGCTCATTGCAAACTCACTTTTAGCTTTAACGACCGCTCATTGCTAACTTTTTAGCGACGAACGACCGCTCATTGCTAACTCACTTTAGCGATTTAACGACCGCTCATTGCTAACTCACTTTAGCGACGAACGACCGCTCATTGCTAACTCACTTTAGCGAATTTAACGACCGCTCATTGCTAACTCACTTTAACGAACGAACGACCGCTCATTGCTAACTCACTTTAGCGACGAAACGACCGCTCATTGCTAACTCACTTTTAGCGACGAACGACCGCTCATTGCTAACTCACTTTAACGAATTAACGACCGCTCATTGCTAACTCACTTTAGCGACGAACGACCGCTCATTGCTAACTCACTTTTTAGCGACGAACGACCGCTCATTGCTAACTCACTTTTAGCGACGAACGACCGCTCATTGCTAACTCACTTTAGCGACGAACGACCGCTCATTGCTAACTCACTTTTTAGCGACGAACGAACCGCTCATTGCTAACTCTTTTTAGCGACGAACGACATCGCTCATTGCTTAACTCACACTTTTGAAGAAATTAACGACCGCTCATTGCTAACTCACTTTTAGCTTAACGAACGACCGCTCATTGCTAACACTTTACTTTAACGACGAACGACCGCTCATTGCTAACTCACTTTAACGAACGAACGCTCATTGCTAACTCACTTTAGCGACGAACGACCGCTCATTGCTAACTCACTTTAGCTTTACGAACGACCGCTCATTGCTAACTCACTTTTTTACGACGAAACGACCGCTCATTGCTAACTCACTTTTAGCGACGAACGACCCGCTCATTGCTAACTCACTTTAACGACGAAACGACCGCTCATTGCTAACTCACTTTAGCGACGAACGACCGCTCATTGCTAACTCACTTTAGCGACGAACGACCGCTCATTGCTAACTCACTTTTTAGCGACGAACGACCGCTCATTGCTAACTCACTTTAGCGACGAAATCCACCGCTCATTGCTAACTCACTTTAGCTTAATTTAACGAACGACCGCTCATTGCTTAACTCACTTTTAGCGAATTTTAACCACCGCTCATTGCTAACTCACTTTTTTAGCGACGAACGACCGCCGCTCATTGCTAACTCACTTTAGCGACGAACGACCGCTCATTGCTAACTCACTTTAGCGACGAACGACCGCTCATTGCTAACTCACTTTTAGCGACGAAACCACCGCTCATTGCTAACTCACTTTTAGCGACGAAAAACGACCGCTCATTGCTAACTCACTTTAAGCGAATTTAACGACCGCTCATTGCATAACTCACTTTAGCGAATTTAACGACACCGCTCATTGCTAACTCACTTTTAGCGACGAACGACCGCTCATTGCTAACTCACTTTAGCGACGAACCACCGCTCATTGCTAACTCACTTTAGCGAACGAACGAACCGCTCATTGCTAACTCACTTTTTAGCGACGAAACGAACCGCTCATTGCTAACTCACTTTAGCGACGAACGACCGCTCATTGCTAACTCACTTTAGCGAATTTTTAACGAACGCTCATTCATTAACTCACTTTTTAGCGACGAACGACCGCTCATTGCTAACTCACTTTTAACTTACTTTATTTAATTTAACGAACCGCTCATTGCTAACTCACTTTAGCGACGAACGAATCGACATTGCTAACTCATTTAAAACTCAACCGCTCATTTAACTCACTTTTAACGATTTAACCACCGCTCATTGCTAACTCACTTTAGCGACGAAACGACCGCATTGCTTGCTCACTTTAGCTAACGACGAACGAATCGCTCATTGCTAACTCACTTTTAACTTACGAAAACGACCGCTCATTGCTAACTCACTTTAGCGACGAACGACCGCTCATTGCTAACTCACTTTAGCGACGAACGACCGCTCATTGCTAACTCACTTTAGCGAATTTAACCACCGCTCATTGCTAACTCACTTTAGCGACGAAACGACCGCTCATTGCTAACTCACTTTAGCTAGAATTTAACGACCGCTCATTGCTAACTCACTTTTAGCGAATTTAACGACCGCTCATTGCTAACTCACTTTTTACGACGAAACGAATCGCTCATTGCTAACTCACTTTAGCGAATTTAACGACCGCTCATTGCTCAAACTCTCACACTTTAGCTTAATTTAACGACCGCTCATTGCTAACTCACTTTTAGCGACGAACGACCGCTCATTGCTAACTCACTTTAGCGACGAAACGACCGCTCATTGCTAAACTCACTTTAGCGACGAACGACCGCTCATTGCTAACTCACTTTAGCGACGAAACGACCGCTCATTGCTAACTCACTTTAGCGACGAACGACCGCTCATTGCTAACTCACTTTTAGCGACGAAACGACAACCGCTCATTGCTAACTCACTTTAGCGACGAAACGACCGCTCATTGCTAACTCACTTTTAGCGACGAACCACCGCTCATTGCTAACTCACTTTAGCGACGAAACGACCGCTCATTGCTAACTCACTTTTAGCGACGAATTTAACGACCGCTCATTGCTAACTCACTTTTTAGCGACGAACGACCGCTCATTGCTTGCTAACTCACTTTTTAGCGAATTTAACGACCGCTCATTGCTAACTCACTTTAGCGAATTTAACGACCGCTCATTGCTAACTCACTTTAGCGACGAAATTTAACGACCGCTCATTGCTAACTCACTTTAGCGCGACGAACGAACCGCTCATTGCTAACTCACTTTAGCGACGAACGACCGCTCATTGCTAACTCACTTTTAGCGACGAAACGAATCGCTCATTGCTTAACTCACTTTAGCGACGAACGACCGCTCATTGCTAACTCACTTTAACGACGAACGACCGCTCATTGCTAACTCACTTTTAGCTTTACGACGAACGACCGCTCATTGCTAACTCACTTTAGCGACGAACGACCGCTCATTGCTAACTCACTTTAGCGACGAAACGAACCGCTCATTGCTAACTCACTTTAGCGACGAACGACCGCTCATTGCTAACTCACTTTTTAGCGAATTTAACGACCGCTTCATTGCTAACTCACTTTTAGCGACGAACGACCGCTCATTGCTAACTCACTTTAGCGACGAACGACCGCTCATTGCTAACTCACTTTTTAGCGACGAAACGACCGCTCATTGCTAACTCACTTTAACGCGAACGAACCGCTCGCTTCATTGCTAACTCACTTTAACTTAACTAAACGACCGCTCATTGCTAACTCACTTTTAACGACGAACGACCGCTCATTGCTAACTCACTTTAACGACGAACGACCGCTCATTGCTAACTCACTTTAGCGACGAACGACCGCTCATTGCTTAACTCACTTTAGCGACGAACGACCGCTCATTGCTAACTCACTTTAGCGAATTTAACCACCGCATTGCATTAACTCACTTTTACGAATTTAACGACCGCTCATTGCTAACTCACTTTAACGACGAACGACCGCTCATTGCTAAACTCACTTTAACGACGAACGACCGCTCATTGCTAACTCACTTTTAGCGACTTTAACCACCGCGCTCATTTGCTAACTCTTTTTAGCTTTAATTTAACGACCGCTCATTGCTAACTCACTTTAACGACGAATCCACCGCTTTCATTGCTAACTCACTTACTTTTTAACGACCGCTCATTAAACGACCGCTCATTGCTAACTCACTTTAACTTTATTTTAACGAATTAACCGCTCATTGCTAACTCACTTTAGCGAATTTAACGACCGCTCATTGCTAACTCACTTTTTAGCGAATTTAAACGACCGCTCATTGCTAACTCACTTTTAACTCACTTTAACGAACGCCGCTCATTGCTAACTCACTTTAGCGACGAACGACCGCTCATTGCTAACTCACTTTTAGCGACGAACGACCGCTCATTGCTAACTCACTTTAGCGACGAACGACCGCTCATTGCTAACTCACTTTAGCTAACGAATTTAAACGACCGCTCATTGCTAACTCACTTTAGCGACGAAACGACCGCTCATTGCTAACTCACTTTTAGCGAATTTAACGAATCGCTCATTGCTAACTCACTTTAGCGACGAAACGACCGCTCATTGCTAACTCACTTTTAGCGACGAACGACGACGCTCATTGCTAACTCACTTTTTAGCGAATTTAACGACCGCTCATTGCTAACTCACTTTTAGCGACGAAACGACCGCTCATTGCTAACTCACTTTAAGCGACGAACCACCGCTCATTGCTAACTCACTTTAGCGAATTTAACGACCGCTCATTGCTAACTCACTTTAGCGACGAAAACGACCGCTCATTGCTAACTCACTTTAGCGACGAACGACCGCTCATTGCTAACTCACTTTAACGACGAAACGACCGCTCATTGCTAACTCACTTTTTAGCGACGAACGACCGCTCATTGCTAACTTTACTTTAAACTTAATTTTAACGACCGCTCATTGCTAACTCACTTTTAGCGACGAACCACCGCTCATTGCTAACTCACTTTAGCGATTAACGACCGCTCATTGCTAACTCACTTTAGCGACGAAACCACCGCTCATTGCTAAACTCACTTTTTAGCGACGAACGACCGCTCATTGCTAACTCACTTTAGCGACGAACGACCGCTCATTGCTAACTCACTTTAGCGAATTTAACGACCGCTCATTGCTAAACTCACTTTTAGCGACGAACGACCGCTCATTGCTAACTCACTTTAAGCGACGAAACGAATCCACGCTCATTGCTAACTCACTTTAGCGACGAACGACCGCTCATTGCTAACTCACTTTAGCTTACGAATCGAACGCTCATTGCAAACTCACTTTAGCGACGAATTTAACGACCGCTCATTGCTAACTCACTTTAGCGACGAACGACCGCTCATTGCTAACTTGCTTTAACGACTTTAACGAACTCGACCGCTTCATTTGCTAACTCACTTTAGCGACGAACGACCGCTCATTGCTAACTCACTTTTTAGCGAATTTAACGACCGCTCATTGCTAACTCACTTTAGCTTTAATTTTAACGACCGCTCATTGCTAACTCACTTTTAGCGACGAAACGACCGCTCATTGCTAACTCACTTTAGCGACGAACGACCGCTCATTGCTAACTCACTTTAGCGACGAACGACCGCTCATTGCTAACTCACTTTAACGACGAAACGACCGCTCATTGCTAACTCACTTTACCGCTCATTGCTAACTCACTTTAACTCGACCGCTCATTGCTCATTTAACTCACTTTTAGCTTAACGAAATCCACCGCTCATTGCTAACTCACTTTAGCGACGAACGACCGCTCATTGCTTAACTCACTTTAACGACGAACGACCGCTCATTGCTAACTCACTTTTAGCGAATTTAACGACCGCTCATTGCTAACTCACTTTAACGAATTTAACGACCGCTCATTGCTAACTCACTTTAGCGACGAAACAATCGCTCATTGCTAACTCACTTTTAAGCGACGAAACCACCGCTCATTGCAAACTCACTTTTTTAGCGAATTTAACGACCGCTTCATTGCTAACTCACTTTAGCGAACGAACGAATCGCTCATTGCTAACTCACTTTTAGCGACGAACGACCGCTCATTGCTAACTCACTTTAGCGAATTTAACGACCGCTCATTGCTAACTCACTTTTAGCGAATTTAACCACCGCTCATTGCTAACTCACTTTAACGCGAATTTAAACGACCGCTCATTGCTAACTCAACTTTTTTAGCGACGAAACGACCGCTCATTGCTAACTCACTTTAGCGACGAACGACCGCTCATTGCAAACTCACTTTTAGCGAATTTAACGACCGCTCATTGCTAACTCACTTTAGCGACGAACGACCGCTCATTGCTAACTCACTTTAGCTTACTTTAACGACCGCTCATTGCTAACTCACTTTTAACGAACTTTAACCACGAATCCACCGCTCATTGCTAACTCACTTTAGCGACGAACGAACGCTCATTGCTAACTCACTTTAGCGACGAAACGACCGCTCGCTCATTGCTAACTCACATTAGCTTATTAACTAACGACCGCTTTTGCTTAACTCACTTTTAGCGACGAACGAACGAATCGCTCATTGCTAACTCACTTTAGACGACGAACCACCGCTCATTGCTAAACTCACTTTAGCGACGAACGACCGCTCATTGCTAACTCACTTTAGCGACGAAACGACCGCTCATTGCTAACTCACTTTAGCGACGAACGACCGCTCATTTGCTAAACTCACTTTTTTTTTAATTTAACGACCGCTCATTGCTAACTCACTTTAGCGACGAACGACCGCTCATTGCTAACTCACTTTTAACGACGAACGACCGCTCATTGCTAACTCACTTTTTAGCGAATTTAAACGACCGCTCATTGCTAACTCACTTTAGCGACGAACGAACCGCTCATTGCTAACTCACTTTAACGACTTTAACGACCGCTCATTGCTAACTCACTTTTACGACGAACGACCGCTCATTGCTAACTCACTTTAGCTTACGAACGAACGCTCATTGCTAACTCACTTTAACGACTTTAAACGAATCGCTCATTGCTAACTCACTTTTTTAGACGAACGACCGCTCATTGCTAACTCACTTTAGCGAATTTAACGACCGCTCATTGCTAACTCACTTTAGCTTTATTTAACGAATCGCTCATTGCTAACTCACTTTTTAGCGACGACGAACGACCGCTCATTGCTAACTCACTTTTAGCGACGAACGACCGCTCATTGCTAACTCACTTTAGCGAATTTAACGACCGCTCATTGCTAACTCACTTTAGCGAATCGACGAATTGCTCATTGCTAACTCACTTTTAACTAACTCACTTTTAAACGAATTTAAATCGCTCATTGCTGCTAACTCACTTTTTACTTATTTTAACGACCGCTCATTGCTAACTCACTTTAACGACGAACGACCGCTCATTGCTCACTTTTTAGCGAATTTAACGACCGCTCATTGCTAACTCACTTTAGCGAATTTAACGAATCGCTTCATTGCTAACTCACTTTAGCGACGAAACGACCGCTCATTGCTAAACTCACTTTAGCGACGAAACAACCGCTCATTGCTAACTCACTTTAGCGACGAAACGACCGCTCATTGCTAACTCACTTTAGCGACGAACGACCGCTCATTGCTAACTCACTTTAGCGAATTTAACGACCGCTCATTGCTAACTCACTTTAACGACGAATAAACGACCGCTCATTGCTAACTCACTTTTTTACGACTTTAACGACCGCTCATTGCTAACTCACTTTTAACGACTTAACGAATCGCTCATTGCTAACTCACTTGCTTTAACAACACTTAACTTTAATTTTAATTGCTCAACTCACACTTTAACTTTTAACGAATCGCTCATTGCTAACTCACTTTTAACTTAACTCAACTCATTGCTAACTCACTTTAACGACGAACGACGTCATTGCTAACTCACTTTAGCGACGAACGACCGCTCATTGCTCACTTTTTAACGACGAAACGACCGCTCATTGCTAACTCACTTTTAGCGACGAACGACCGCTCATTGCTAACTCACTTTTAGCGAAACTTTAACGACCGCTCATTGCTAACTCACTTTAGCGACGAACGACCGCTCATTGCTAACTCACTTTTAACGACGAACGACCGCTCATTGCTAACTCACTTTTAGCGACGAACGAATCGCATTGCTAACTCATTTTAGCTTAAACGAACCACCGCTCATTGCTAACTCACTTTAACGAAACGCTCGCTTGCTTGCAAACTCACTTTTTAGCTTAATTTAAACGACCGCTCATTGCTAACTCACTTTAACGAATTTAACGACCGCTCATTGCTAACTCACTTTAACGACGAAACCACCGCTCATTGCTTAACTCACTTTTAGCGAATTTAACGACCGCTCATTGCAACTCACTTTAACGACGAACGAAACGCTCATTGCATTAACTCACTTTTACTTACTTTAGCAACGAACCACCGCTCATTGCTAACTCACTTTAACGACGAACGAATCGCTCATTGCTAACTCACTTTAACGACGAACGACCGCTCATTGCTAACTCACTTTAGCGAACTTAAATTGCTAACTCACTTTATTGAATTAACCACCGCTCATTGCTTAACTTTAATTTTAACGAACGCTCATTGCTAACTCACTTTAGCTTACGACGAAACGACCGCTCATTGCTAACTCACTTTAACGAATTTAACGACCGCTCATTGCTAACTCACTTTTTAGACGAATTTAACGACCGCTCATTGCTAACTCACTTTTAGCGACGAACGAATCGCTCATTGCTAACTCACTTTAGCTTTACGAACGACCGCTCATTGCTAACTCACTTTAGACGAACGACCCACCGCTCATTGCTAACTCACTTTAGCGACGAAACGAACCGCTCATTGCATTGCTTAACTCACTTTTCACTTAATTGAACGAACGCTCATTGCTAACTCACTTTTTAGCGACTTTAACGAACGACCGCTCATTGCTAAACACTCACTTTAACGACGAACGACCGCTCATTGCTAACTCACTTTAGCGAATTTAACGACCGCTCATTGCTAACTCACTTTTAGCGACGAACGACCGCTCATTGCTAACTCACTTTTTAACGACGAAACGACCGCTCATTGCTAACTCACTTTTTTTACGAATTTAAACCACCGCTCATTGCTAACTCACTTTAGCGAATTTAACGACCGCTCATTGCTAACTCACTTTAGCGAATTTAACGACGCTCATTGCTAACTCACATTAGCGAATTTAACGACCGCTCATTGCTAACTCACTTTAACGACGAAACGACCGCTCATTGCATTAACTCACTTTAACTTTTTAACGAATCGCTCATTGCTAACTCACTTTTAGCTTTAACGAAACGAATCGCTCATTGCTAACTCACTTTAAGCGAAACGACAACGACCGCTCATTGCTAACTCACTTTAGCTTTAGCGAATTTAACGACCGCTCATTTGCTAACTCACTTTAGCTTTATTTTAACGACCGCTCATTGCTAACTCACTTTAGCGACGAAACCACCGCTCATTGCGCTCATTGCTCTCACTTTAGCGACGAACGACCGCTCATTGCTAACTCACTTTACTTTAATCTAACGACCGCTCATTGCTAACTCACTTTAGCGACGAACGACCGCTCATTGCTAACTCACTTTAACGACGAACGACCGCTCATTGCTAACTCACTTTAGCTTAACGAACGACCGCTCATTGCTAACTCACTTTAGCGAATTTAACGAACGACGCTCATTGCTAACTCACTTTTAGCGACGAACGAATCGCTCATTGCTAACTCACTTTTAGCGACGAACGAATCGCTCATTGCTAACTCACTTTTTAGCGAATTTAACGACCGCTCATTGCTAACTCACTTTAGCTTTAATTTAACGAACGCTCATTGCTAACTCACACTTTAACGACGAACGAATCGCTCATTGCTAACTCACTTTAGCGACGAAACGACCGCTCATTGCTAACAACTCACTTTTAGACGAACGAACCGCTCATTGCTTGACTCACTTTTTTAGACGAACGAATCGCTCATTGCTAACTCACTTTTTTACGAATTTAACGACCGCTCATTGCTAACTCACTTTAGCGACGAACGAACCGCTCATTGCAAACTCACTTTAGCGAATTTAACGACCGCTCATTGCTAACTCACTTTAACGACGAAACGACCGCTCATTGCTAACTCACTTTAGCGACGAACGAATCGCTCATTGCTAACTCACTTTTTACGACTTTAACGAATCGCTCATTGCTTAACTCACTTTAGCGACGAACGACCGCTCATTGCTAAACTCACTTTAGCGACGAACGACCGCTCATTGCTAACTCACTTTAGCTTAATTTTAACGACCGCTCATTGCTAACTCACTTTAACGACGAACGAATCTTTCATTGCGCTCATTTTAACTAAACGAACGACCGCTCATTGCTAACTCACTTTAACGAACGACCGCTCATTGCATTGCAACTTTTAGCGAATTTAACGACCCGCTCATTGCTAACTCACTTTTTAGCGACGAACGACCGCTCATTGCTAACTCACTTTTAGCTTAATTTTAACGACCGCTCATTGCTAACTCACTTTAACTTTAACTTAAAATCCTTCGCTCATTGCTAACTCACTTTTTAACGACCGCTCACGAATCGCTCATTGCTAACTCACTTTAACTTTAATTTTAACGAATCGCTCATTGCTAACTCACTTTAACGACGAACCACCGCTCATTGCTAACTCACTTTTTAGCTTACGAACGACCGCTCATTGCTAACTCACTTTTTAAGCGACGAAACGAATCGCTCATTGCTAACTCACTTTAGCGACGAACGACCGCTCATTGCTAACTCACTTTAGCGACGAACGACCGCTCATTGCTAACTCACTTTTAGCGACGAAATTAACCGCTCATTGCTAACTCACTTTTAACTTACTTTAACTTCATTGCGCTTTTTTGCTAAACTCACTTTTGCTAACTCACTTTTTACGAATTTAACCGCTCGCTCATTGCTAACTCACTTTTTAGCTTAATTTAACGACCGCTCATTGCTAAACTCACTTTAGCGAACGAACGACCGCTCATTGCTAACTCACTTTAGCGAATTTAACGACCGCTCATTGCTAACTCACTTTAGCGACGAACGACCGCTCATTGCTAACTCACTTTTTAGCTTACTTTAACGACCAATCGCTCATTGCTAACTCACTTTTTAGCGACGAAACGACCGCTCATTGCTAAACTCACTTTAGCTTTAATTTAACGACCGCTTCATTGCTAACTCACTTTTAGCGACGAACGACCGCTCATTGCTAACTCACTTTTAGCGACGAACGAATCGCTCATTGCTAACTCACTTTTTTAGCGAATTTAAACCACCGCTCATTGCTAACTCACTTTAACGACGAACGACCGCTCATTGCTAACTCACTTTAGCGACGAACGAATCGCTCATTGCTAACTCACTTTTTTTAGCGACGAAACGAATCGCTCATTGCTAACTCACTTTAAGCGAATAAACGACCGCTCATTGCTAACTCACTTTAACGACGAACGACCGCTCATTGCTAACTCACTTTAGCGAATTTAACGACCGCTCATTGCTAACTCACTTTTTTAACGACGAACGACCGCTCATTGCTAACTCACTTTTAACTTACGAATCCAACGCTCATTGCTAACTCACTTTAGCGACGAACGACCGCTCATTGCTAACTCACTTTAGCGAAAAACCGCTCACCGCTCATTGCTAACTCACTTTAGCTTTCAATTTTTAACGACCGCTCATTGCTAACTCATTGCTTTAGCTTTAACGAACGACCGCTCATTGCTAACTCACTTTAGCGAATTTAACGAACCGCTCATTGCTAACTCACTTTAACGCTTTACGAACCACCGCTCATTGCTAACTCACTTTAGCGACGAACGACCGCTCATTGCTAACTCACTTTAGCGAATTTAACCAACCGCTCATTGCTAACTCACTTTTTAACGACGAACGACCGCTCATTGCTAACTCACTTTAGCTTTAATTTTAACGACCGCTCATTGCTAACTCACTTTTTAGCTTTAATTTAACGACCGCTCATTGCTTGCTCACTTTTTAGCGACGAAACGACCGCTCATTGCTAACTCACTTTTAGCGACGAAACCACCGCTCATTGCTAACTCACTTTAGCTTTACGAAACGAATCGCTCATTGCTAACTCACTTTTAGCGACGAAACCACCGCTCATTGCTAACTCACTTTAGCGACGAAACGACCGCTCATTGCTAACTCACTTTAACGACGAACGACCGCTTCATTGCTAACTCACTTTTTAGCGACGAACGACCGCTCATTGCTAACTCACTTTAACGACGAAACGAATCGCTCATTCATTGCTAACTCACTTTAGCGAATTTAACGACCGCTCATTGCTAACTCACTTTTTAGCGACGAAACGACCGCTCATTGCTAACTCACTTTAACGACGAACGACCGCTCATTGCTAACTCACTTTAGCTTTACGAACGAATCGCTCATTGCTAACTCACTTTAGCGACGAAACGACCGCTCATTGCTAACTCACTTTAGCGAATTTAACGACCGCTCATTGCTAACTCACTTTAACTTTAGCGACGAACTCACTTTTGCTAACTCACTTTAACGAACGAAACGACCGCTCATTGCTAACTCACTTTTTAACTTTAACGAAACGACCGCTCATTGCTAACTCACTTTTAGCTTTAATTTAACGAACGACCGCTCATTGCTAACTCACTTTAGCGACGAACGACCGCTCATTGCTAACTCACTTTAACGACTTTAACGACCGCTCATTGCAAACTCACTTTTAGCGAATTTAACGACCGCTCATTGCTAACTCACTTTAACGACGAACGACCGCTCATTGCTAACTCACACTTTAGCGACGAACGAATCTCATTGCTAACTCACTTTTAGCGAATTTTAACGACCGCTCATTGCTAACTCACTTTTAACGACGAACGACCGCTCATTGCTAACTCACTTTAGCGACGAACCACCGCTCATTGCTAACTCACTTTAGCGAATTTAACGAACGCTCATTGCTAACTCACTTTTTAGCGAATTTAAACGACCGCTCATTGCTGCTAACTCACTTTAGCTTTATTTTAACCAACCGCTCATTGCATAACTCACTTTAGCTTACTTTAACGACCGCTCATTGCTAACTCAACTTTAGCGACTTAAAACGACACCGCTCATTGCTCAACTTAGCTTAATTTTAACGAATCGCTCATTGCTAACTCACTTTAGCGACGAACGACCGCTCATTGACTCACTTTTAGCTTAATTTAACGACCGCTCATTGCTAACTCACTTTAGCGACGAACCAACCGCTCATTGCTAACTCACTTTAGCGACGAACCACCGCTCATTGCTAACTCACTTTAACGACGAACGACCGCTCATTGCTAACTCACTTTAGCGAATTTAACGCCGCTCATTGCTAACTCACTTTTTACGCGAATTTAATCGACCGCTCATTGCTAACTCACTTTAGCGAACGAACGAATCGCTCATTGCTAACTCACTTTAGCGAATTTTAACGACCGCTCATTGCTAACTCACTTTTTTAGCGACGAACCACCGCTCATTGCTAACTCACTTTTTAGCGACGAATTTAACGACCGCTCATTGCTAACTCACTTTAACGAATTTTAACGCACCGCTCATTGCTAACTCACTTTAACGAATTTAACCGACCGCTCATTGCTAACTCACTTTTTTAACCACCGCTCATTGCTAAACTAACTTTTAACATTGCTAACTCATTGCTAACTTTACTTTTTAGCGAAACGAATCCAACCGCTCATTGCTAACTCACTTTTTAGAATTTAACGACCGCTCATTGCTAACTCACTTTAGCGACGAACGACCGCTCATTGCTAACTCACTTTTAACTTTTTTAACTCATCGCTCATTGCTAACATTGCTAACTCACTTTAGCGACGAACGAACGCTCATTGCTAACTCACTTTAACGACGAACGACCGCTCATTGCTAACTCACTTTAGCTTACGAACGACCGCTCATTGCTAACTCACTTTTAGCGAATTTAACGACCGCTCATTGCTAACTCACTTTAGCTTAACTTAAAACCACCGCTCATTGCTAACTCACTTTAGCTTTAATTTAACGACCGCTCATTGCTTTACTCACTTTTGCTAACTCACTTTAACGAAACGAACGCGCTCATTGCTAACTCACTTTAGCGAATTTAAACGAATCGCTCATTGCTAACTCACTTTAGCGACGAACGACCGCTCATTGCTAACTCACTTTAGCTTAACGAACGAATCGCTCATTGCTAACTCACTTTAACTTTACGAACGAATCGCTCATTGCTTGTCACTCACTTTAGCTTACGACGAACCACCGCATTGCTTACTCACTTTAACTTTAATTTAACGAATCGCTCATTGCTAACTCACTTTTAGCTTACGAAACCACCGCTCATTGCTAACTCACTTTAACGAACGAATCGCTCATTGCTAACTCACTTTAAACGACGAACGACCGCTCATTGCTAACTCACTTTTAGCGACGACGAACCACCGCTCATTGCTAACTCACTTTTTAGCGACGAACGACCGCTCATTGCTAACTCACTTTAGCTTTAATTTTAACGACCGCTCATTGCTAACTCACTTTAGCTTAACGAACGAATCGCTCATTGCTAACTCACTTTAAACGACGAAACCAACCGCTCATTGCTAACTCACTTTTAGCGACGAACGACCGCTCATTGCTAACTTAGCTTTAACGAACGAACGACGCTTCATTGCTAACTCACTTTTAGCGAATTTTAACGAATCGCTCATTGCTAACTCACTTTAGCGACGACGACCGCTCATTGCTAACTCACTTTTTAGCGACGAACGAAATCGCTCATTGCTAACTCACTTTAGCGATTTAACGACCGCTCATTGCTAACTCACTTTAGCGACGAACGAACGACGCTCATTGCTAACTCACTTTTTAACTTTACGAACCACCGCTCATTGCTAACTCACTTTTAGCGAATTTAACAACCGCTCATTGCTAACTCACTTTAACGAATTTAACGACCGCTCATTGCTAAACTCACTTTAGCTTAATTTAACGACCGCTCATTGCTAACTCACTTTAGCGACGAAACGACCGCTCATTGCTAACTCACTTTAGCGAATTTAACGACCGCTCATTGCTAACTCACTTTAGCTTTATCGAACGACCGCTCATTGCTAACTCACTTTTAGCGACGAAACGACCGCTCATTGCTAACTCACTTTAGCGACGAACGACCGCTCATTGCTAACTCACTTTTAGCGACGAATCCAACGCTCATTGCTAACTCACACTTTAGCGACGAACGAACCGCTCATTGCTAACTCACTTTAGCTTTAACGAATCGAACCGCTCATTGCTTGCTCACTTTTTTTTAACGAATCCACCGCTCATTGCTAACTCACTTTTAGCGACGAACGACCGCTCATTGCTAACTCACTTTTAACGAAACGAACCGCTCATTGCTAACACTTTAACGCTCATTCATTGCTAACTCACTTTAACGAATTTAAACGACCGCTCATTGCTAACTCACTTTAGCGACGAACGAACCGCTCATTGCTAACTCACTTTAGCTTACGAAACGACCGCTCATTGCTAACTCACTTTAACGACGAAACGACCGCTCATTGCTAACTCACTTTTAGCGACGAACGACCGCTCATTGCTAACTCACTTTTAGCGACGAACGACCGCTCATTGCTAACTCACTTTTAGCGACGAACGAATCGCTCATTGCTAACTCACTTTAACGACGAAACGACCGCTCATTGCTAACTCACTTTAGCGACGAACGAACGCTCATTGCTAACTCACTTTTTAACGACGAACCACCGCTCATTGCTGCTCAACTTTTTAACTTTAACGAACGACCGCTCATTGCTAACTCACTTTTAGCTTTAATTTAACGAATCGCTCATTGCTAACTCACTTTTTAGCGACGAACGAATCGCTCATTGCTTAACTCACTTTAACGACGAACGAACCCGCTCATTGCTAACTCACTTTTAACGAATTTTTACGAATCGCTCATTGCTAACTCACTTTTAACGAATTTAAACGACCGCTCATTGCTAACTCACTTTAGCGACGAACCACCGCTCATTGCTAACTCACTTTAGCGACGAAACGACCGCTCATTGCTAACTCACTTTAGCGCGAATTTAAACGACCGCTCATTGCTAACTCACTTTAACTTTAATTTAAACGAATCGCTCATTCATTGCTAACTCACTTTAGCGACGAACGACCGCTCATTGCTAACTCACTTTAGCTTACGACGAACGACCGCTCATTGCTAACTCACTTTAGCGACGAACGACCGCTCATTGCTAACTCACTTTAACGCGACAAACGACCGCTCATTGCTAACTCATTTTACTTTAAAACCACCGCTTCATTGCTAACTCACTTTTTTACGACCGACGCACCGCTCATTGCTAACTCACTTTTTTAGCGACGAACGAATCGCTCATTGCATTGCTAAACTCACTTTTAACGACGAACGAAATCGCTTTTATTCATTGCTAACTCACTTTAATCTTAATAACGAAACGAACGACCGCTCATTGCTAACTCACTTTAACTTTTTTATTAACGCTCATTGCTAACTCACTTTGCTAACTCACTTTACGACGAACGACCGTTCATTGCTAACTCACTTTAGCGACGAACGACCGTTCATTGCTAACTCACTTTAGCGACGAACGACCGCTCATTGCTAACTCACTTTAACGACGAACGACCGTTCATTGCTAACTCACTTTAGCGACGAAAACCACCGCTCATTGCTAACTCACTTTAGCGACGAACGACCGCTCATTGCTAACTCACTTTTAGCGAATTTAACGACCGCTCATTGCTAACTCACTTTAGCGACATTTAACGAACCGCTCATTGCTAACTCACTTTAACGACGAACGACCGCTCATTGCTAACTCACTTTAAGCTTAATTTAACGAATCGCTCATTGCTAAACTCACTTTAGCGAATTTAACGACCGCTCATTGCTAACTCTCACTTTAGCGACGATTTAACGACCGCTCATTGCTAACTCACTTTTTCATTGAACTTTTTACGACCGCTCATTGCTAACTCACTTTAACGACGAACGACCGCTCATTGCTAACTCACTTTAACGACGAACGAATCGCTCATTGCTAAACACTTTTTAGCGAATTTAACGACCGCTCATTGCTAACTCACTTTAACGAATTTAACGACCGCTCATTGCTAACTCACTTTAGCGACGAAACGACCGCTCATTGCTAACTCACTTTTAGCTTAATTTTAAACGAATCGCTCATTGCTAACTCACTTTTAACTTTAACGAACGAATCGCTCATTGCTAACTCACTTTAGCGACGAACGACCGCTCATTGCTAACTCACTTTTTAGCGAATTTAACGACCGCTCATTGCTAACTCACTTTAACGACGAAACCACCGCTCATTGCTAACTCACTTTAGCTTAATTTAACGACCGCTCATTGCTAACTCACTTTAGCGACGAAACGACCGCTCATTGCTAACTCACTTTAGCGACGAACGACCGCTCATTGCTAACTCACTTTAGCGACGAACGAATCGCTCATTGCTAACTTGCACTTTACTTAATTTAACTCACCGCTCATTGCTAACTCACTTTTGCTAACTCACTTTAGCGACGACGACTCATTGCTAACTCAACTCACTTTACTTAGCGATTTTAACGACCGCTCATTGCTAACTCACTTTTAGCGAAATTTAACGACCGCTCATTGCTAACTCACTTTAGCGACGAACGACCGCTCATTGCTAACTCACTTTAGCGAATTTAAACGACCGCTCATTGCTAACTCACTTTTAGCGACGAACGACCGCTCATTGCTAACTCACTTTAGCGAATTTTAACGACCGCTCATTGCTAACTCACTTTAGCTTACGAACGACCGCTCATTGCTAACTCACTTTAGCGAATTTAACGACCGCTCATTGCTAACTCACTTTAAGCGACGAACGACCGCTCATTGCTAACTCACTTTAGCGACGAAACGACCGCTCATTGCTAAATTCACTTTACTTTAATTTAAACCACCGCTCATTGCTAACTCACTTTGCTTCAACTTAACGAACGACCGCGCTCATTGCTCACTTTTTAAGCGACTTTAACCAATCGCTCATTGCTAACTCACTTTAACGAATTTAACGACCGCTCATTGCTAACTCACTTTTAGCGACGAAACGACCGCTCATTGCTAACTCACTTTTTAGCTTTAATTTAACGACCGCTCATTGCAAACTCACTTTAGCGACGAACGAATCGCTCATTTGCTAACTCACTTTTTTAGCGACGAACGACCGCTCATTGCTAACTCACTTTAGCGACGAAACCACCGCTCATTGCTAACTCACTTTAGCTTTTACGAAACCACCGCTCATTGCTAACTCACTTTTTAGCGACGAACGACCGCTCATTGCTAACTCACTTTAGCGAATTTAACGACCGCTCATTGCTAAACTCACTTTAGCGACGAACGACCGCTCATTGCTAACTCACTTTAGCGACGAACGACCGCTCATTGCTAACTCACTTTAGCGACGAATTTTAACGACCGCTCATTGCTAACTCACTTTAGCTTTAATTTAACGACCGCTCATTGCTAACTCACTTTAACGACGAACGACCGCTCATTGCTAACTCACTTTTAGCGACCGCTCATTGCTAACGACCGCTCATTGCTAACTCTCATTTAACTTTTAACGAACGACCGCTCATTCATTGCTCACTTTTTAGCGATTTAACGACCGCTCATTGCTAACTCACTTTAGCGACGAACGAATCGCTCATTGCATTGCTCACTTTTAGCGACGAAACGACCGCTCATTGCTAACTCACTTTAGCGACGAACCAATCGCTCATTGCTAACTCACTTTTTAGCGACGAAACGAATCGCTCATTGCTAACTCACTTTAACGCGACGAACGACCGCTCATTGCTAACTCACTTTAACGCAATACGAACGACCGCTCATTGCTAACTCACTTTAACGACTTTAAACGACCGCTCATTGCTAACTCACTTTTAGCGACGAACGACCGCTCATTGCTAACTCACTTTAGCGACGAACCACCGCTCATTGCTAACTCACTTTAGCGACGAAACGACCGCTCATTGCTAACTCACTTTTAGCGACGAACGACCGCTCATTGCTTAACTCACTTTAACGACGCTTAACGACCGCTCATTTGCTAACTCACTTTAACACTTTAACTTAGCACGAATCGCTCATTGCTAACTCACTTTAACTTTTTAACGAAACGACCGCTCATTGCTAACTCACTTTAGCGACGAACGAACCGCTCATTGCTAACTCACTTTAGCTTACGAACGAATCGCTCATTGCTAACTCACTTTAGCGAAACGAAACGACCGCTCATTGCTAACTCACTTTAACGACGAAACGACCAATCGCTCATTGCTAACTCACTTTAGCGAATTTAACCAATCGCTCATTGCTAACTCACTTTAGCGAATTTAACGACCGCTCATTGCTAACTCACTTTAGCGATTTAACGACCGCTCATTGCTAACACTTTAGCTTTTAATTTAACGACCGCTCATTGCAAAACTCACTTTAACGACGAACGACCGCTCATTGCTAACTCACTTTAAGCGACGAAACGACCGCTCATTGCTAACTCACTTTAGCGAATTTAACGAATCGCTCATTGCTAACTCACTTTAGCTTAATTTAACGACCGCTCATTGCTAACTCACTTTAGCTTACGAAACGAATCGCTCATTGCTAACTCACTTTAGCGACGAAACGACCGCTCATTGCTAACTCACTTTTTAACGCGAATTTAACGACCGCTCATTGCTAACTCACTTTTAACTTAAATCAACCGCTTTGCTGCTCACTTTAACGAACCAACCGCTCATTGCTAACTCACTTTAGCGACGAACGAACCGCTCATTGCTAACTCACTTTTTTAGCGACGAACGACCGCTCATTGCTAACTCACTTTAGCGACGAAACGAATCGCTCATTGCTAACTCACTTTAGCTTAATTTAACGAATCGCTCATTGCTAACTCACTTTTTAACGAATTTAACGAATCGCTCATTGCTAACTCACTTTAGCGCGACGAACGACCGCTCATTTGCTAACTCACTTTAGCGACGAACGACCGCTCATTGCTAACTCACTTTAGCGACGAACGACCGCTCATTGCTAACTCACTTTAGCGAATTTAACGACCACTCGCTCATTGCTAACTCACTTTAACTTACGAACGACCGCTCATTGCTAACTCACTTTTAGCGACGAACGACCGCTCATTGCTAACTCACTTTTTAACTTTAATTTTAACGAATCGCTCATTGCTAACTCACTTTTAACGCGACGAACGAATCGCTCATTGCTAACTCACTTTAGCGACGAAACCACCGCTCATTGCTAACTCACTTTAGCTTAATTTAACGACCGCTCATTGCTAACTCACTTTAGCGACTTAACGACCGCTCATTGCTAACTCACTTTAGCGACGAACGAATCGCTCATTGCTAACTCACTTTAGCGACGAACGACCGCTCATTGCTAACTCACTTTAGCGACGAACGAATCGCTCATTGCTAACTCACTTTTAACGACGAACGACCGCTCATTGCTAACTCACTTTTTAGCGAATTTAACGACCGCTCATTGCTAACTCACTTTAGCGACGAATAACGACCGCTCATTGCTAACTCACTTTAGCGACGAACGAATCGCTCATTGCTAACTCACTTTAGCGAATTTAACCACCGCTCATTGCTAACTCACTTTAGCTTAATTTAACCAATCGCTCATTGCTAACTCACTTTAGCGACGAAACGACCGCTCATTGCTAACTCACTTTTAGCGACGAAACCACCGCTCATTGCTAACTCACTTTTAACGACGAAACCACCGCTCATTGCTAACTCACTTTAGCGAATTTAACCACCGCTCATTGCTAACTCACTTTAGCGACGAACGACCGCTCATTGCTAACTCACTTTAGCGACGAAACGAATCGCTCATTGCTTGCAACTCACTTTAGCGACGAACGACCGCTCATTGCTAACTTTACTTTTTAACCACCGCTCATTGCTAAACTCACTTTAATCGCTCATTGCTCATTGCTAACACTTTTTAGCTTTAATTTAACGAATCGCTCATTGCTAACTCACTTTAGCGACGAAACCACCGCTCATTGCTAACTCACTTTAGCGACGAAACCACCGCTCATTGCTAACTCACTTTAGCGACGACGACGCTCATTGCTCATTTAGCTTAACTCAACTTTCATTGCTAACTCACTTTAGCGACGAACCACCGCTCATTGCTAACTCACTTTTTTAGCGACGAACGAATCGCTCATTGCAACTCACTTTAGCTTAATTTAACGACCGCTCATTGCTAACTCACTTTAAGCGACGAACGACCGCTCATTGCTAACTCACTTTAGCGAATTTAACCACCGCTCATTGCTAACTCACTTTAGCGACGAAACGACCGCTCATTGCTAACTCACTTTTAGCGACGAACGACCGCTCATTGCTAACTCACTTTAGCGATTTAAACCACCGCTCATTGCTAACTCACTTTTTACGACGAAACGACCGCTCATTGCTAACTCACTTTAGCGAACGAACCACCGCTCATTGCTAACTCACTTTAGCGACGAACGACCGCTCATTGCTAACTCACTTTTAGCTTAATTTAACCACCGCTCATTGCTAACTCACTTTAGCGAATTTAACGACCGCTCATTGCTAACTCACTTTAGCGACGAAACGAACCGCTCATTGCTAACTCACTTTTAACGACGAACCACCGCTCATTGCTAACTCACTTTTAGCGACGAAACGACCGCTCATTGCTAACTCACTTTAGCGACGAACGACCGCTCATTGCTAACTCACTTTAGCGACGAAACGACCGCTCATTGCTAACTCACTTTAGCGAATTTAACGACCGCTCATTGCTAACTCACTTTTTAGCGACGAAACGACCGCTCATTGCTAACTCACTTTAGCGACGAAACGCAATCGCTCATTGCTAACTCACTTTAGCGACTTTAGCGACGAATCCGCTCATTGCTGCTAACTCACTTTAGCTTTAATTTAACCACCGCTCATTGCTAACTCACTTTAGCGACGAAACGACCGCTCATTGCTAACTCACTTTAGCGACGAAACGAATCGCTCATTGCTAACTCACTTTAACTCACTTTAATTTAACCACCGCTCATTGCTAACTCACTTTAGCGACGAAACGACCGCTCATTGCTAACTCACTTTAGCGACGAAATCCACCGCTCATTGCTAACTCACTTTTTTAGCGAATTTAACGACCGCTCATTGCTAACTCACTTTAGCGACGAACGAACCGCTCATTGCTAACTCACTTTAGCGACGAACGACCGCTCATTGCTAACTCACTTTAACTTAACTTAACGACCGCTCATTGCTAACTCAACTCACTTTAGCGACGAACGACCGCTCATTGCTAACTCACTTTAGCTTAATTTAAATCGACCGCTCATTGCTAACTCACTTTTAGCGACGAAATCCACCGCTCATTGCTAACTCACTTTAGCGACGAAACGAATCGCTCATTGCTAACTCACTTTTTTTAGCGACGAACGAACGACCGCTCATTGCTAACTCACTTTAGCGACGAACGACCGCTCATTGCTAACTCACTTTTTAGCGAATTTAACCACCGCTCATTGCTAACTCACTTTTTAGCTTACGAAACCACCGCTCATTGCTACTCACTTTTAGCGACGAACCACCGCTCATTGCTAACTCACTTTAGCGAATTTAACCACCGCTCATTGCTAACTCACTTTAGCGAAATTTAACGACCGCTCATTGCTAACTCACTTTAGCGACTAACTCCGCTCATTGCTAACTCACTTTAGCGAATTTAACCACCGCTCATTGCTAACTCACTTTTAGCGACGAAACCACCGCTCATTGCTAACTCACTTTAGCGACGAACGACCGCTCATTGCTTGCTAACTCACTTTTAACGACGAACCACCGCTCATTGCTAACTCACTTTTAGCGACGAAACGACCGCTCATTGCTAACTCACTTTAGCGACGAACGACCGCTCATTGCTAACTCACTTTTAGCGACGAACGACCGCTCATTGCTAAACTCACTTTAGCGACGAACCACCGCTCATTGCTAACTCACTTTAGCGAATTTAACGACCGCTCATTGCTAACTCACTTTTAGCGACGAACCAATCGCTCATTGCTAACTCACTTTAGCGACGAACGAATCGCTCATTGCTAACTCACTTTAGCGAACTCGAAATCCAATCGCTCATTGCTAACTCACTTTAGCGACGAACGACCGCTCATTGCAAACTCACTTTTAGCGACGAACGACCGCTCATTGCTAACTCACTTTAGCGACGAAACCACCGCTCATTGCTAACTCACTTTAGCTTAATTTAAACGACCGCTCATTGCTAACTCACTTTAGCGACGAAACCACCGCTCATTGCTAACTCACTTTAGCGAATTTAACGACCGCTCATTGCTAACTCACTTTAGCGACGAATTAACCCGCTCATTGCTAACTCACTTTTAGCGACGAACGACCGCTCATTGCTAACTCACTTTAGCGACGAAACGACCGCTCATTGCTAACTCACTTTTTAGCGACGAACCACCGCTCATTGCTAACTCACTTTAACGACGAACGACCGCTCATTGCTAACTCACTTTAGCGACGAACGAATCGCTCATTGCTAACTCACTTTTAGCGACGAACGACCGCTCATTGCTGCTAACTCACTTTAGCGAATTTAACGACCGCTCATTGCATTGCTCAACTCACTTTAACGACGAATCCACCGCTCATTGCTAACTCACTTTAAGCGACGAACCACCGCTCATTGCTAACTCACTTTAACGACGAACCACCGCTCATTGCTAACTCACTTTAGCTTAATTTAACGACCGCTCATTGCTAACTCACTTTAGCGACGAACCACCGCTCATTGCTAACTCACTTTAGCGAATTTAACGACCGCTCATTGCTAACTCACTTTTAGCGAATTTAACGACCGCTCATTGCTAACTCACTTTTTAGCGACGAACGACCGCTCATTGCTAACTCACTTTAGCGACGAAACGACCGCTCATTGCTAACTCACTTTAACGACGAAACGACCGCTCATTGCTAACTCACTTTTTAGCGACGAAACGACCGCTCATTGCTAACTCACTTTTTAGCGAATTTAACGACCGCTCATTGCTAACTCACTTTTTAGCGACGAACGACCGCTCATTGCTGACTCACTCACTTTAATCGCTCATTGCGAAACGAACCGCTCATTGCTAACTCACTTTTAGCGACGAAACGACCGCTCATTGCTAACTCACTTTAGCGACGAAACGAATCGCTCATTGCTAACTCACTTTAGCGAATTTAACGACCGCTCATTGCTAAACTCACTTTAGCGAATTTAACGACCGCTCATTGCTAACTCACTTTAGCGACGAAACCACCGCTCATTGCTAACTCACTTTAACGACGAACGACCGCTCATTGCTAACTCACTTTAGCGAATTTAACCCACCGCTCATTGCTAACTCACTTTAGCGACGATTTAACCACCGCTCATTGCTAACTCACTTTAGCGACGAACGACCGCTCATTGCTAAACTCACTTTTTAGCGATTTAACGACCGCTCATTGCTAACTCACTTTAGCGACGAAACCACCGCTCATTGCTAACTCACTTTAGCGAATTTAACGACCGCTCATTGCTAACTCACTTTAGCTTTAGCGACGAACCACCGCTCATTGCTAACTCACTTTAGCGACGAACGACCGCTCATTGCTAACTCACTTTAGCGACGAACGACCCGCTCATTGCTAACTCACTTTAGCGACGAACGACCGCTCATTGCTAACTCACTTTAGCGACGAAACGCTCATTGCCACTTTATTGCTAACTCACTTTAGCGAACTCACTTAGCGACGAAACCGCTCATTGCTAACTCACTTTTTTAGCGACGAAACCACCGCTCATTGCTAAACTCACTTTTTAGCGACGAACGACCGCTCATTGCTAACTCACTTTAGCTTAATTTAACGACCGCTCATTGCTAACTCACTTTAGCGACGAACGACCGCTCATTGCTAACTCACTTTAGCGACGAACGACCGCTCATTGCTAACTCACTTTAGCGACGAACGACCGCTCATTGCTAACTCACTTTAGCGACGAACGACCGCTCATTGCTAACTCACTTTAGCGACGAAACCACCGCTCATTGCTAACTCACTTTAGCGACGAAAATCCACCGCTCATTGCTGCTAACTCACTTTAGCGACGAACGACCGCTCATTGCTAACTCACTTTAGCGACGAAACGACCGCTCGCTCATTGCTAACTCACTTTAGCGAATTTAACGACCGCTCATTGCTAACTCACTTTAGCGACGAAATCGACCGCTCATTGCTAACTCACTTTAGCGACGAACGACCGCTCATTGCTAACTCACTTTAGCGACGAAAACCACCGCTCATTGCTAACTCACTTTTAGCGATTTAACGACCGCTCATTGCTAACTCACTTTAGCGAATTTAACCAATCGCTCATTGCTAACTCACTTTAGCGACGAACGACCGCTCATTGCTAACTCACTTTAGCGACGAACGACCGCTCATTGCTAACTCACTTTTAGCGACGAACCACCGCTCATTGCTAACTCACTTTTAGCGACGAACGACCGCTCATTGCTAACTCACTTTAGCGATTTAACCACCGCTTCATTGCTAACTCACTTTAACCACCGCTCATTGCTAACTCACTTTAACGACCGCTCCGCTCATTGCTAACTCACTTTAGCGACGAACGACCGCTCATTGCTAACTCACTTTAGCGACGAAACCACCGCTCATTGCTAACTCACTTTAGCGAATTTAACGACCGCTCATTGCTAACTCACTTTTAGCGAATTTAACGATCGCTCATTGCTAACTCACTTTAGCGACGAACGACCCGCTCATTGCTAACTCACTTTAGCGACGAACGACCGCTCATTGCTAAACTCACTTTAGCGACGAAATCCACCGCTCATTGCTAACTCACTTTAGCGACGAACGAATCGCTCATTGCTAACTCACTTTAGCGAATTTAACGACCGCTCATTGCTAACTCACTTTAGCGACGAACGACCGCTCATTGCTAACTCACTTTTAGCTTTACGAAACACCGCTCATTGCTAACTCACTTTAAGCGACGAACGACCGCTCATTGCTAACTCACTTTAGCGACGAAACCATCGCTCATTGCTAACTCATTTTAGCTTAATTTAACGACCGCTCATTGCTAACTCACTTTAGCGACGAACGACCGCTCATTGCTAAACACTTTTAGCGACGAACGACCGCTCATTGCTAACTCACTTTAGCGAATTTAACCACCGCTCATTGCTAACTCACTTTAGCGACGAAACGACCGCTCATTGCTAACTCACTTTAGCGACGAAACGACCGCTCATTGCTAACTCACTTTAGCGACGAAACGACCGCTCATTGCTAACTCACTTTAGCGAATTTAACCACCGCTCATTGCTAACTCACTTTAGCGACGAACGACCGCTCATTGCTAACTTTAAACACTTTAGCTCACGAACGACCGCTCATTGCTAACTCACTTTAACTTTAATTTAACGACCAACGCTCATTGCTAACTCACTTTAGCGACGAAACCACCGCTCATTGCTAACTCACTTTTAACGACGAAACCACCGCTCATTGCTAACTCACTTTTAGCGACGAATCCACCGCTCATTGCTAACTCACTTTAGCGAATTTAAACGACCGCTCATTGCTAACTCACTTTTTAGCGACGAACGACCGCTCATTGCTAACTCACTTTAGCGACGAACCACCGCTCATTGCTAACTCACTTTAGCGACGAACGACCGCTCATTGCTAACTCACTTTAGCGACGAACGAACCGCTCATTGCTAACTCACTTTAGCGAATTTAACGACCGCTCATTGCTAACTCACTTTAGCGACGAAATCCACCGCTCATTGCTAACTCACTTTTAGCGAATTTAACCACCGCTCATTGCTAACTCACTTTAGCGACGAAACGACCGCTCATTGCTAACTCACTTTTAGCGAATTTAACGACCGCTCATTGCTAACTCACTTTAGCGACGAAACGACCGCTCATTGCTAACTCACTTTTAGCGACGAACCACCGCTCATTGCTTTACTCACTTTTGCTAACTCACTTTTTAATTTAAATTAACGACGCTCATTGCTAACTCACTTTAGCGAATTTAACCACCGCTCATTGCTAACTCACTTTTACGACGAACCACCGCTCATTGCTAACTCACTTTTTAGCGACGAAACCACCGCTCATCATTGCTAACTCACTTTAGCGACGAAACGACCGCTCATTGCTAAACTCACTTTAGCGACGAAACGACCGCTCATTGCTAACTCACTTTAGCGAATTTTAACGACCGCTCATTGCTAACTCACTTTAGCGACGAACGACCGCTCATTGCTAACTCACTTTAGCTTACGAAAACCACCGCTCATTGCTAACTCACTTTTAGCGACGAACCACCGCTCATTGCTAACTCACTTTAGCGACGAAACCACCGCTCATTGCTAACTCACTTTAGCGACGAACGACCGCTCATTGCTAACTCACTTTAGCGACGAAACGACCGCTCATTGCTAACTCACTTTTAGCGAATTTAACCACCGCTCATTGCTAACTCACTTTAGCGACGACGAACGACCGCTCATTGCTAACTCACTTTAGCGACGAACCACCGCTCATTGCTAACTCACTTTAGCTTAATTTAACGACCGCTCATTGCTAACTCACTTTAGCGACGAACGACCGCTCATTGCTAACTCACACTTTAGCGAATTTAATCCACCGCTCATTGCTAACTCACTTTAGCGACGAACCACCGCTCATTGCTAACTCACTTTAACGACGAACCACCGCTCATTGCTAACTCACTTTTAGCGAAAACGACCGCTCATTGCTAACTCACTTTAGCGAATTTAACGACCGCTCATTGCTAACTCACTTTAGCGAATTTAACCACCGCTCATTGCTAACTCACTTTAGCGACGAACCACCGCTCATTGCTAACTCACTTTAGCGACGAAACGAACGACCGCTCATTGCTAACTTTACTTTTAACGCTTGCTAACTCACTTTAACGACCGCTCATTGCTAACTCACTTTAGCGACGAAACGACCGCTCATTGCTAACTCACTTTAGCTTAATTTTAACGACCGCTCATTGCTAACTCACTTTTTAGCGACGAACGACCGCTCATTGCTAACTCACTTTTTAGCGAATTTAAACCACCGCTCATTGCTAACTCACTTTTAGCGACGAACGACCGCTCATTGCTAACTCACTTTAGCGACGAACGACCGCTCATTGCTAACTCACTTTAGCGACGAACCACCGCTCATTGCTAACTCACTTTAGCGACGAACGACCGCTCATTGCTAACTCACTTTTAGCGACGAACGACCGCTCATTGCTAACTCACTTTAGCGACGAAACGACCGCTCATTGCTAACTCACTTTTAGCGACGAATCCACCGCTCATTGCTAACTCACTTTTTAGCGAATTTAACGACCGCTCATTGCTAACTCACTTTAGCGACGAACCACCGCTCATTGCTAACTCACTTTAGCGAATTTAACGACCGCTCATTGCTAACTCACTTTAGCGACGAACGACCGCTCATTGCTAACTCACTTTTAGCGACGAACGACCGCTCATTGCTAACTCACTTTTTAGCGACGAATCCACCGCTCATTGCTAACTCACTTTAGCATTAATTTTAACGACCGCTCATTGCTAACTCACTTTAGCGACGAACCACCGCTCATTGCTAACTCACTTTAGCGAACGAACCACCGCTCATTGCTAACTCACTTTAGCGACGAAACCACCGCTCATTGCTAACTCACTTTTAGCGACGAACGACCGCTCATTGCTAACTCACTTTTAGCGACGAACCACCGCTCATTGCTAACTCACTTTTTAGCTTACGAAACCACCGCTCATTGCTAACTCACTTTTAGCGACGAACGACCGCTCATTGCTAACTCACTTTTAGCGAATTTAACGACCGCTCATTGCTAACTCACTTTTTAGCGACGAACCACCGCTCATTGCTAACTCACTTTAGCGACGAAACGACCGCTCATTGCTAACTCACTTTTAACGATTTTAATCCACCGCTCATTGCTAACTCACTTTAGCGAATTTAATCCACCGCTCATTGCTAACTCACTTTAGCGACGAACGACCGCTCATTGCTAACTCACTTTAGCGACGAAACCACCGCTCATTGCTAACTCACTTTAGCGACGAACGACCGCTCATTGCTAAACTCACTTTAGCGACGAATCCACCGCTCATTGCTAACTCACTTTAGCGAATTTAACGACCGCTCATTGCTAACTCACTTTAGCGACGAAACCACCGCTCATTGCTAACTCACTTTTAGCGAATTTAACGACCGCTCATTGCTAACTCACTTTAGCGACGAAACCACCGCTCATTGCTAACTCACTTTAGCGAATTTAAACCACCGCTCATTGCTAACTCACTTTTTAACGACGAACGACCGCTCATTGCTAACTCACTTTAGCGACGAACCACCGCTCATTGCTAACTCACTTTTAGCGACGAAACCACCGCTCATTGCTAAACTCACTTTAGCGAATTTAACCACCGCTCATTGCTAACTCACTTTAGCGACGAACCACCGCTCATTGCTAACTCACTTTAGCGACGAACCACCGCTCATTGCTAACTCACTTTAGCGACGAAACGACCGCTCATTGCTAACTCACTTTAGCGACGAACCACCGCTCATTGCTAACTCACTTTAGCGTTTAAACGACCGCTCATTGCTAAACTCACTTTAGCGACGAAACCACCGCTCATTGCTAACTCACTTTAGCGAATTTAAACCACCGCTCATTGCTAACTCACTTTAGCGACGAACCACCGCTCATTGCTAACTCACTTTAGCGAATTTAACCACCGCTCATTGCTAACTCACTTTTTAGCGACGAAACGACCGCTCATTGCTAAACTCACTTTAAGCGACGAACGACCGCTCATTGCTAACTCACTTTAGCGACGAACGACCGCTCATTGCTAACTCACTTTAGCGACGAATCCACCGCTCATTGCTAACTCACTTTAGCGACGAACGACCGCTCATTGCTAACTCACTTTAGCGACGAAAATCCACCGCTCATTGCTAACTCACTTTAGCGACGAACCACCGCTCATTGCTAACTCACTTTAGCGACGAACGACCGCTCATTGCTAACTCACTTTTAGCGAATTTAACGACCGCTCATTGCTAACTCACTTTAGCGACGGAACGACCGCTCATTGCTAACTCACTTTAGCGACGAACCACCGCTCATTGCTAACTCACTTTAGCGACGAACGACCGCTCATTGCTAACTCACTTTTAGCGAATTTAACGACCGCTCATTGCTAACTCACTTTAGCGACGAACCACCGCTCATTGCTAACTCACTTTAGCGAATTAACGAATCGCCGCTCATTGCTAACTCACTTTAGCGACGAACCACCGCTCATTGCTAACTCACTTTAGCGACGAAACCACCGCTCATTGCTAACTCACTTTAGCTTAATTTAACCACCGCTCATTGCTAACTCACTTTAAGCGACGAAAACCACCGCTCATTGCTAACTCACTTTAGCGACGAAACCACCGCTCATTGCTAAACTCACTTTTAGCGAATTTAACCACCGCTCATTGCTAACTCACTTTTTAGCGACGAACCACCGCTCATTGCTAACTCACTTTAGCGACGAACGACCGCTCATTGCTAACTCACTTTTAGCGTTTAACGACCGCTCATTGCTAACTCACTTTAGCGACGAACGACCGCTCATTGCTAACTCACTTTAGCTTAATTTAACGACCGCTCATTGCTAACTCACTTTAGCGAATTTAACCACCGCTCATTGCTAACTCACTTTAGCGACGAATCGACCGCTCATTGCTAACTCACTTTAGCGACGAAACGACCGCTCATTGCTAACTCACTTTAGCGACGAAACGACCGCTCATTGCTAACTCACTTTAGCGACGAACGAATCGCTCATTGCTAACTCACTTTTAGCGACGAAACGACCGCTCATTGCTAACTCACTTTAACTCACTTTAACGAATCCACCGCTCATTGCTAACTCACTTTAGCGACGAAACGACCGCTCATTGCTAACTCACTTTAGCGACGAACGACCGCTCATTGCAAACTCACTTTAGCGAATTTAACCACCGCTCATTGCTAACTCACTTTTAGCGACGAAACGACCGCTCATTGCTAACTCACTTTAACGACGAACGACCGCTCATTGCTAACTCACTTTAGCGACGAACCACCGCTCATTGCTAACTCACTTTAGCGACGAAACCACCGCTCATTGCTAACTCACTTTTAGCGACGAACGACCGCTCATTGCTAACTCACTTTAGCTTAATTTAACGACCGCTCATTGCTTAACTCACTTTAGCGACGAACCACCGCTCATTGCTAACTCACTTTAGCGACGAAACCACCGCTCATTGCTAACTCACTTTTAGCGAATTGCTAACGACCGCTCATTGCTAACTCACTTTTAGCGACGAACGACCGCTCATTGCTAACTCACTTTAGCGACGAACCACCGCTCATTGCTAACTCACTTTAGCGACGAACCACCGCTCATTGCTAACTCACTTTAGCTTAATTAAACCACCGCTCATTGCTAACTCACTTTAGCGACGAAACGACCGCTCATTGCTAACTCACTTTTAGCGAATTTAACGACCGCTCATTGCTAACTCACTTTTAGCGACGAAACGACCGCTCATTGCTAACTCACTTTAGCGAATTTAACGACCGCTCATTGCTAACTCACTTTAGCGACGAACGACCGCTCATTGCTAACTCACTTTAGCGACGAAACGACCGCTCATTGCTAACTCACTTTAGCGACGAACGACCGCTCATTGCTAACTCACTTTAGCTTAATTTAACGAACCACCGCTCATTGCTAACTCACTTTAGCTTAATTTAAACCACCGCTCATTGCTAACTCACTTTAGCGACGAACCACCGCTCATTGCTAACTCACTTTAGCGACGAACGACCGCTCATTGCTAACTCACTTTAGCGACGAATTTAACGACCGCTCATTGCTAACTCACTTTAGCGACGAAACGACACCGCTCATTGCTAACTCACTTTAGCTAACGAAAACCACCGCTCATTGCTAACTCACTTTAAGCGACGAACGACCGCTCATTGCTAACTCACTTTAGCTTAATTTAAATCCACCGCTCATTGCTAACTCACTTTAGCGAATTTAACGACCGCTCATTGCTAACTCACTTTAGCGACGAACCACCGCTCATTGCTAACTCACTTTAAGCGAATTTAACCACCGCTCATTGCTAACTCACTTTTTAACGACGAAAACCACCGCTCATTGCTAACTCACTTTAGCGAATTTAACGACCGCTCATTGCTAACTCACTTTAGCGACGAATCCACCGCTCATTGCTAACTCACTTTAGCGACGAACGAACCGCTCATTGCTAACTCACTTTTAGCGACGAAAACCAATCGCTCATTGCTAACTCACTTTTAGCGAATTTAAACGACCGCTCATTGCTAACTCACTTTAGCTTAATTTAACCACCGCTCATTGCTAACTCACTTTAGCTTAATTTAAACCACCGCTCATTGCTAACTCACTTTAGCGAATTTAACCAACCGCTCATTGCTAACTCACTTTAGCGAATTTAACCACCGCTCATTGCTAACTCACTTTAGCGACGAACGACCGCTCATTGCTAACTCACTTTTAGCGACGAACCACCGCTCATTGCTAACTCACTTTAGCGACGAACCAATCGCTCATTGCTAACTCACTTTTAGCGAATTTAACGACCGCTCATTGCTAACTCACTTTAGCGACGAAACCACCGCTCATTGCTAACTCACTTTTAGCGACGAAACGACCGCTCATTGCTAACTCACTTTAGCGACGAACCACCGCTCATTGCTAACTCACTTTAGCGACGAAACGACCGCTCATTGCTAACTCACTTTAGCGACGAACGACCGCTCATTGCTAACTCACTTTAGCGACGAACCACCGCTCATTGCTAACTCACTTTAGCGAATTTAAACGACCGCTCATTGCTAACTCACTTTAGCGACGAACGACCGCTCATTGCTAACTCACTTTAGCGACGAACGACCGCTCATTGCTAACTCACTTTAGCGACGAACGACCGCTCATTGCTAACTCACTTTTAGCGACAAACGACCGCTCATTGCTAACTCACTTTAGCGCGATTTAACGACCGCTCATTGCTAACTCACTTTAGCGACGAATCCACCGCTCATTGCTAACTCACTTTAGCGAATTTAACCACCGCTCATTGCTAACTCACTTTAGCGACGAACCACCGCTCATTGCTAACTCACTTTAGCGACGAACGACCGCTCATTGCTAACTCACTTTAGCGACGAACGACCGCTCATTGCTAACTCACTTTTAGCGAATTTAACCACCGCTCATTGCTAACTCACTTTTTAATTTAACCACCGCTCATTGCTAACTCACTTTAGCGACGAACGACCGCTCATTGCTAACTCACTTTAGCGACGAACCACCGCTCATTGCTAACTCACTTTAGCGAATTTAACCACCGCTCATTGCTAACTCACTTTAGCGACGAACCACCGCTCATTGCTAACTCACTTTTAGCGAACGAAATCCAATCGCTCATTGCTAACTCACTTTTAGCGAATTTTAACGACCGCTCATTGCTAACTCACTTTAGCGATTTAACCACCGCTCATTGCTAACTCACTTTAGCGACGAAACCACCGCTCATTGCTAACTCACTTTAGCGACGAACCACCGCTCATTGCTAACTCACTTTAGCGAATTTAATCCATCGCTCATTGCTAACTCACTTTAGCGACGAAATCCACCGCTCATTGCTAACTCACTTTAGCGACGAACGACCGCTCATTGCTAACTCACTTTAGCGACGAACGACCGCTCATTGCTAACTCACTTTTAGCGACGAACCACCGCTCATTGCTAACTCACTTTAGCGACGAAAACCACCGCTCATTGCTAACTCACTTTTAGCTTAATTTAACGACCGCTCATTGCTAACTCACTTTAGCTTAATTTAACGACCGCTCATTGCTAACTCACTTTAGCGACGAAACCACCGCTCATTGCTAACTCACTTTAGCGACGAACCACCGCTCATTGCTAACTCACTTTAGCGACGAACGACCGCTCATTGCTAACTCACTTTAGCTTAATTTAACGACCGCTCATTGCTAACTCACTTTAGCGACGAACCACCGCTCATTTGCTAACTCACTTTAGCGACGAACCACCGCTCATTGCTAACTCACTTTTAGCTTAATTTAACCACCGCTCATTGCTAACTCACTTTTAGCGACGAACGACCGCTCATTGCTAACTCACTTTAGCGACGAACGACCGCTCATTGCTAACTCACTTTAGCGACGAACCACCGCTCATTGCTAACTCACTTTAGCTTAATTTAACCACCGCTCATTGCTAACTCACTTTAAGCGACGAACCACCGCTCATTGCTAACTCACTTTAGCGACGAAACGACCGCTCATTGCTAACTCACTTTAGCGACGAAACGACCGCTCATTGCTAACTCACTTTAGCGACGAACGACCGCTCATTGCTAACTCACTTTAGCGACGAACCACCGCTCATTGCTAACTCACTTTAGCGACGAAACGACCGCTCATTGCTAACTCACTTTAGCGACGAACCACCGCTCATTGCTAACTCACTTTAGCGACGAAACCACCGCTCATTGCTAACTCACTTTAGCGAATTTAACCACCGCTCATTGCTAACTCACTTTAGCGACGAACGAATCGCTCATTGCTAACTCACTTTAGCGACGAAACCACCGCTCATTGCTAACTCACTTTAGCGACGAAACCACCGCTCATTGCTAACTCACTTTAGCTTAATTTAACCACCGCTCATTGCTAACTCACTTTAGCGACGAATCCACCGCTCATTGCTAACTCACTTTAGCGACGAAACCACCGCTCATTGCTAACTCACTTTAGCGACGAACCACCGCTCATTGCTAACTCACTTTAGCGACGAACCACCGCTCATTGCTAACTCACTTTTTAGCGACGAACCACCGCTCATTGCTAACTCACTTTTAGCGACGAACCACGCTCATTGCTAACTCACTTTAGCGACGAAACCACCGCTCATTGCTAACTCACTTTAGCGACGAACCACCGCTCATTGCTAACTCACTTTAGCGACGAACCACCGCTCATTGCTAACTCACTTTAGCGAAATTTAACCACCGCTCATTGCTAACTCACTTTTAGCGAATTTAACCACCGCTCATTGCTAACTCACTTTAGCGACGAAACCACCGCTCATTGCTAACTCACTTTAGCGACGAACCACCGCTCATTGCTAACTCACTTTTAACTTAATTTTAACCACCGCTCATTGCTAACTCACTTTTAGCGACGAAACGACCGCTCATTGCTAACTCACTTTAGCGAATTTAACGACCGCGCTCATTGCTAACTCACTTTAGCGATTTAAACCACCGCTCATTGCTAACTCACTTTAGCGAATTTAACGACCGCTCATTGCTAACTCACTTTTAGCGACGAACCACCGCTCATTGCTAACTCACTTTAGCGACGAACGACCGCTCATTGCTAACTCACTTTAGCTTTAACGACGAACCACCGCTCATTGCTAACTCACTTTAGCGAATTTTAACGACCGCTCATTGCTAACTCACTTTAGCGACGAACCACCGCTCATTGCTAACTCACTTTTAGCGACGAAACCACCGCTCATTGCTAACTCACTTTAGCGAATTTAACGAACGACCGCTCATTGCTAACTCACTTTAGCTTAATTTAACGACCGCTCATTGCTAACTCACTTTAGCGACGAAACGACCGCTCATTGCTAACTCACTTTTTAGCGACGAATCCACCGCTCATTGCTAACTCACTTTTAGCGACGAACCACCGCTCATTGCTAACTCACTTTAGCGACGAACCACCGCTCATTGCTAACTCACTTTAGCGACGAACCACCGCTCATTGCTAACTCACTTTAGCTTAATTTAACGACCGCTCATTGCTAACTCACTTTAGCGAATTTAACGACCGCTCATTGCTAACTCACTTTAGCGACGAATTAACCACCGCTCATTGCTAACTCACTTTAGCGACGAATCCACCGCTCATTGCTAACTCACTTTTTAACGAATTTAACGACCGCTCATTGCTAACTCACTTTAGCGACGAACCACCGCTCATTGCTAACTCACTTTTTAGCGACGAACGACCGCTCATTGCTAACTCACTTTAGCTTAATTTTTAATCCAACGCACCGCTCATTGCTAACTCACTTTAGCGACGAACCACCGCTCATTGCTAACTCACTTTTTAGCGACGAACCACCGCTCATTGCTAACTCACTTTAGCGACGAATCGACCGCTCATTGCTAACTCACTTTAGCGAATTTAACGACCGCTCATTGCTAACTCACTTTAGCGACGAAACCACCGCTCATTGCTAACTCACTTTAGCTTAATTTAACGACCGCTCATTGCTAACTCACTTTAGCGACGAACCACCGCTCATTGCTAACTCACTTTAGCGACGAACCACCGCTCATTGCTAACTCACTTTAGCGAATTTAACGACCGCTCATTGCTAACTCACTTTAGCGACGAAACCACCGCTCATTGCTAACTCACTTTTAGCGAATTTAACGACCGCTCATTGCTAACTCACTTTAGCTTAATTTAACGACCGCTCATTGCTAACTCACTTTAGCGACGAACCAACCGCTCATTGCTAACTCACTTTTTAGCGACGAAACCACCGCTCATTGCTAACTCACTTTAAGCGACGAACGACCGCTCATTGCTAACTCACTTTAGCGACGATTTAACCCACCGCTCATTGCTAACTCACTTTAGCGACGAACGAATCGCTCATTGCTAACTCACTTTTTAGCGAATTTAACGACCGCTCATTGCTAAACTCACTTTAGCGACGAACCACCGCTCATTGCTAACTCACTTTAGCGACGAACCACCGCTCATTGCTAACTCACTTTAGCGACGAACCACCCGCTCATTGCTAACTCACTTTAGCTTAATTTTAACCACCGCTCATTGCTAAACTCACTTTAGCGACGAACCACCGCTCATTGCTAACTCACTTTAGCGACGAACCACCGCTCATTGCTAACTCACTTTAGCGACGAACCACCGCTCATTGCTAACTCACTTTAGCGAATTTAACCACCGCTCATTGCTAAACTCACTTTAGCGACGAACCACCGCTCATTGCTAACTCACTTTTAGCGACGAACCACCGCTCATTGCTAACTCACTTTAGCGACGAACGAATCGCTCATTGCAAACTCACTTTAGCGACGAAACGACCGCTCATTGCTAACTCACTTTAGCGAATTTAACCACCGCTCATTGCTAACTCACTTTAGCGATTTAACCACCGCTCATTGCTAACTCACTTTAGCGAATTTAACGACCGCTCATTGCTAACTCACTTTTAGCGACGAAACCACCGCTCATTGCTAACTCACTTTAGCGAATTTAACCACCGCTCATTGCTAACTCACTTTAGCGAATTTAACGACCGCTCATTGCTAACTCACTTTTTAGCGACGAAACCACCGCTCATTGCTAACTCACTTTAACCACCGCTCATTGCTAACTCAAACGAACCGCTCATTGCTAACTCACTTTAGCGACGAAACCACCGCTCATTGCTAACTCACTTTAGCGATTTAACCACCGCTCATTGCTAACTCACTTTAGCGACGAACCACCGCTCATTGCTAACTCACTTTTAGCGACGAACGACCGCTCATTGCTAACTCACTTTAGCGACGAAAACCACCGCTCATTGCTAACTCACTTTAGCGACGAACCACCGCTCATTGCTAACTCACTTTAGCGACGAAACCACCGCTCATTGCTAACTCACTTTAGCGACGAAACCACCGCTCATTGCTAACTCACTTTTTAGCGACGAACCACCGCTCATTGCTAACTCACTTTAGCGACGAAACGACCGCTCATTGCTAACTCACTTTAGCGAATTTAAACGACCGCTCATTGCTAACTCACTTTAGCGACGAACCACCGCTCATTGCTAACTCACTTTAGCGACGAAAACCACCGCTCATTGCTAACTCACTTTAGCGATTTAAACCACCGCTCATTGCTAACTCACTTTAGCTTAATTTAACCACCGCTCATTGCTAACTCACTTTTAGCTTAATTTAACCACCGCTCATTGCTAACTCACTTTAGCGACGAACGACCGCTCATTGCTAACTCACTTTAGCGATTTAATCCACCGCTCATTGCTAACTCACTTTAGCGACGAACCACCGCTCATTGCTAACTCACTTTAGCGACGAACCACCGCTCATTGCTAACTCACTTTAGCGACGAACGACCGCTCATTGCTAACTCACTTTAGCGACGAAACCACCGCTCATTGCTAACTCACTTTTAGCGACGAAACACCGCTCATTGCTAACTCACTTTAGCGACGAACCACCGCTCATTGCTAACTCACTTTAGCGACGAACCACCGCTCATTGCTAACTCACTTTAGCGAATTTAAACCACCGCTCATTGCTAACTCACTTTAGCGACGAACGACCGCTCATTGCTAACTCACTTTAGCGAATTTAACGACCGCTCATTGCTAACTCACTTTTTGCGAATTTTAACGACCGCTCATTGCTAACTCACTTTAGCGACGAACCACCGCTCATTGCTAAACTCACTTTAGCGACGAACCACCGCTCATTGCTAACTCACTTTAGCGACGAACCACCGCTCATTGCTAACTCACTTTAGCGACGAAATCCACCGCTCATTGCTAACTCACTTTAGCGAATTTAACCACCGCTCATTGCTAACTCACTTTAGCGACGAACCACCGCTCATTGCTAACTCACTTTAACGACGAACGACCGCTCATTGCTAACTCACTTTAGCTTAATTTAACCACCGCTCATTGCTAACTCACTTTAGCGACGAACCACCGCTCATTGCTAACTCACTTTAGCTTAATTTTAACGACCGCTCATTGCTAACTCACTTTAGCGACGAAACGACCGCTCATTGCTAACTCACTTTAGCGACGAAATCCACCGCTCATTGCTAACTCACTTTAGCGACGAATCCACCGCTCATTGCTAACTCACTTTAGCTTAAATTTAACGACCGCTCATTGCTAACTCACTTTAGCGACGAAACCACCGCTCATTGCTAACTCACTTTAGCGACGAACCACCGCTCATTGCTAACTCACTTTAGCGACGAACCACCGCTCATTGCTAACTCACTTTAGCTTTAAATCCAACGACCGCTCATTGCTAACTCACTTTAGCTTACGAAACCACCGCTCATTGCTAACTCACTTTAGCGACGAACCACCGCTCATTGCTAACTCACTTTTAGCGACGAACGACCGCTCATTGCTAACTCACTTTAGCGACGAATTTAACGACCGCTCATTGCTAACTCACTTTAGCGACGAACGACCGCTCATTGCTAACTCACTTTAGCGACGAACGACCGCTCATTGCTAACTCACTTTAGCGACGAACGACCGCTCATTGCTAACTCACTTTAGCGCGACGAATCCACCGCTCATTGCTAACTCACTTTTTAGCTTAATTTAACCACCGCTCATTGCTAACTCACTTAGCGACGAAACCACCGCTCATTGCTAACTCACTTTAGCTTAATTTAACCACCGCTCATTGCTAACTCACTTTAGCGAATTTAACCACCGCTCATTGCTAACTCACTTTAGCGACGAACGACCGCTCATTGCTAACTCACTTTAGCGACGAAATCCACCGCTCATTGCTAACTCACTTTAGCGACGAACCAACCGCTCATTGCTAACTCACTTTAGCGACGAACCACCGCTCATTGCTAACTCACTTTAGCGACGAAACCACCGCTCATTGCTAACTCACTTTTAGCGACGAAACGACCGCTCATTGCTAACTCACTTTTAGCGACGAACCACCGCTCATTGCTAACTCACTTTAGCGACGAAACCACCGCTCATTGCTAACTCACTTTAGCTTAATTTAACGACCGCTCATTGCTAACTCACTTTAGCGAATTTAACCACCGCTCATTGCTAACTCACTTTAGCGAATTTAACCACCGCTCATTGCTAACTCACTTTAGCGACGAACCACCGCTCATTGCTAACTCACTTTAGCGAATTTAAACCACCGCTCATTGCTAAACTCACTTTTAGCGAATTTAACCACCGCTCATTGCTAACTCACTTTAGCGACGAAACCACCGCTCATTGCTAACTCACTTTAGCGACGAAACCACCGCTCATTGCTAAACTCACTTTAGCTTACGAACCACCGCTCATTGCTAACTCACTTTTAGCGACGAACCACCGCTCATTGCTAACTCACTTTTTAGCGACGAAATCCACCGCTCATTGCTAACTCACTTTAGCGACGAACCACCGCTCATTGCTAACTCACTTTAGCGACGAACGACCGCTCATTGCTAACTCACTTTAGCGAATTTAACGACCGCTCATTGCTAACTCACTTTAGCGACGAACGACCGCTCATTGCTAACTCACTTTAGCGACGAACCACCGCTCATTGCTAACTCACTTTTAGCGACGAATCCACCGCTCATTGCTAACTCACTTTAACGACATTTAACGACCGCTCATTGCTAACTCACTTTAGCGAATTTAACGACCGCTCATTGCTAACTCACTTTTAGCTTAACGACGAATCCACCGCTCATTGCTAACTCACTTTTAGCGACGAAATCCACCGCTCATTGCTAACTCACTTTAGCGACGAACCACCGCTCATTGCTAACTCACTTTAGCGACGAAATCCACCGCTCATTGCTAACTCACTTTAAGCGACGAACCACCGCTCATTGCTAACTCACTTTAGCGACGAAACCACCGCTCATTGCTAACTCACTTTAGCGACGAACCACCGCTCATTGCTAACTCACTTTAGCTTAATTTAACCACCGCTCATTGCTAACTCACTTTAGCGACGAAACCACCGCTCATTGCAAACTCACTTTAGCGAATTTAACGACCGCTCATTGCTAACTCACTTTAGCTTACGAAACCCACCGCTCATTGCTAACTCACTTTAGCGACGAACGACCGCTCATTGCTAACTCACTTTAGCGACTAACGACCGCTCATTGCTAACTCACTTTAGCGAATTTAAATCCACCGCTCATTGCTAACTCACTTTAGCGACGAACCACCGCTCATTGCTAACTCACTTTAGCGAATTTTAACCACCGCTCATTGCTAACTCACTTTAGCTTAGCGACGAACCACCGCTCATTGCTAACTCACTTTAGCGACGAACCAATCGCTCATTGCTAACTCACTTTAGCTTAATTTAACCACCGCTCATTGCTAACTCACTTTTAGCGACGAACCACCGCTCATTGCTAACTCACTTTTAGCTTAATTTTAACCACCGCTCATTGCTAACTCACTCACTTTAGCGACGAAAACCACCGCTCATTGCTAACTCACTTTAGCGACGAACCACCGCTCATTGCTAACTCACTTTTAGCTTAATTTAACCACCGCTCATTGCTAACTCACTTTTTAGCGACGAATCCACCGCTCATTGCTAACTCACTTTAGCGACGAAACCACCGCTCATTGCTAACTCACTTTTAGCGCATTTAAACGACCGCTCATTGCTAACTCACTTTAGCGACGAACGACCGCTCATTGCTAACTCACTTTAGCGATTTAACCACCGCTTCATTGCTAACTCACTTTTAGCTTAATTTAACGACCGCTCATTGCTAACTCACTTTTTTAGCTTAATTTAACGACCGCTCATTGCTAACTCACTTTAGCGACGAACGACCGCTCATTGCTAACTCACTTTAGCGACGAACCACCGCTCATTGCTAACTCACTTTAGCTTAATTTAACCACCGCTCATTGCTAACTCACTTTTAGCGACGAATCCACCGCTCATTGCTAACTCACTTTAGCGACGAAACCACCGCTCATTGCTAACTCACTTTAGCGACGAACGACCGCTCATTGCTAACTCACTTTAGCGAATTAAACGACCGCTCATTGCTAACTCACTTTAGCGACGAACGACCGCTCATTGCTAACTCACTTTAGCGACGAAACGACCGCTCATTGCTAACTCACTTTAGCTTAATTTAACCACCGCTCATTGCTAACTCACTTTAGCTTAATTTAACGAATCGCTCATTGCTAACTCACTTTTTTAGCGACGAACGACCGCTCATTGCTAACTCACTTTAGCGACGAACGACCGCTCATTGCTAACTCACTTTAGCGACGAACCACCGCTCATTGCTAACTCACTTTAGCGACGAAACCACCGCTCATTGCTAACTCACTTTAGCGAATTTAACCACCGCTCATTGCTAACTCACTTTAGCTTAATTTAACCACCGCTCATTGCTAACTCACTTTAGCGACGAACCACCGCTCATTGCTAACTCACTTTAGCGACGAACGACCGCTCATTGCTAACTCACTTTTTAGCGACGAACCACCGCTCATTGCTAACTCACTTTAGCGAATTTTAACACCGCTCATTGCTAACTCACTTTTAGCGACGAACCACCGCTCATTGCTAACTCACTTTAGCGACGAAATCCACCGCTCATTGCTAACTCACTTTTAGCTTAATTTAACCACCGCTCATTGCTAACTCACTTTAGCGACGAACCACCGCTCATTGCTAACTCACTTTAGCGACGAACGACCGCTCATTGCTAACTCACTTTTAGCTTAATTTAACCACCGCTCATTGCTAACTCACTTTAGCGACGAACGACCGCTCATTGCTAACTCACTTTAGCGACGAACCACCGCTCATTGCTAACTCACTTTAGCGACGAACCACCGCTCATTGCTAACTCACTTTAGCGACGAAAATCCACCGCTCATTGCTAACTCACTTTTAGCGACGAAACCATCGCTCATTGCTAACTCACTTTAGCGACGAAACCATCCGCTCATTGCTAAACTCACTTTTAGCGACGAATCCACCGCTCATTGCTAACTCACTTTAGCGAATTTTAACCACCGCTCATTGCTAACTCACTTTAGCGACGAATCCACCGCTCATTGCTAACTCACTTTTAGCGACGAACCACCGCTCATTGCTAACTCACTTTAGCGAATTTAACCACCGCTCATTGCTAACTCACTTTAGCTTACGAACCCAATCGCTCATTGCTAACTCACTTTTAACGACGAACGACCGCTCATTGCTAACTCACTTTAGCGACGAACCACCGCTCATTGCTAACTCACTTTAGCGACGAAACCATCGCTCATTGCTAACTCACTTTAGCGACGAATCCACCGCTCATTGCTAACTCACTTTTAGCTTACGAACCACCGCTCATTGCTAACTCACTTTAGCTTAATTTAACCACCGCTCATTGCTAACTCACTTTAGCGACGAACGACCGCTCATTGCTAACTCACTTTAGCGACGAAACGACCGCTCATTGCTAACTCACTTTAGCGACGAACGACCGCTCATTGCTAACTCACTTTAGCGACGAATCCACCGCTCATTGCTAACTCACTTTAGCGAATTTAATCCACCGCTCATTGCTAACTCACTTTAGCGACGAAAACGACCGCTCATTGCTAACTCACTTTAAGCTTAACGAACCACCGCTCATTGCTAACTCACTTTAGCTTAATTTAACGACCGCTCATTGCTAACTCACTTTAGCGAATTTAACCCACCGCTCATTGCTAACTCACTTTAGCGAATTTAACCACCGCTCATTGCTAAACTCACTTTAGCGACGAACCAACCGCTCATTGCTAACTCACTTTAGCGAATTTAACGACCGCTCATTGCTAACTCACTTTAGCGACGAAATCCACCGCTCATTGCTAACTCACTTTAGCTTAATTTAACCACCGCTCATTGCAAACTCACTTTAGCGACGAAACGACCGCTCATTGCTAACTCACTTTAGCGACGAACCACCGCTCATTGCTAACTCACTTTAGCGACGAAACCACCGCTCATTGCTAACTCACTTTAGCGACGAACCACCGCTCATTGCTAACTCACTTTAGCGAATTTAACCACCGCTCATTGCTAACTCACTTTAGCTTAATTTAACGACCGCTCATTGCTAACTCACTTTAGCGATTTAATCCAACCGCTCATTGCTAACTCACTTTAGCGACGAACGACCGCTCATTGCTAACTCACTTTAGCGACGAATCCACCGCTCATTGCTAACTCACTTTAGCGAATTTAACCACCGCTCATTGCTAACTCACTTTAGCGACGAACCAATCGCTCATTGCTAACTCACTTTAGCTTAATTTAACCACCGCTCATTGCTAACTCACTTTAGCGACGAAATCCACCGCTCATTGCTAACTCACTTTAGCTTAATTTAACGACCGCTCATTGCTAACTCACTTTAGCTTACGAACCACCGCTCATTGCTAACTCACTTTAGCGACGAAACCACCGCTCATTGCTAACTCACTTTAGCGACGAACCACCGCTCATTGCTAACTCACTTTAGCGACGAAACGACCGCTCATTGCTAACTCACTTTTAGCGAATTTAACGACCGCTCATTGCTAACTCACTTTAGCGATTTAACGACCGCTCATTGCTAACTCACTTTAGCGACGAACCACCGCTCATTGCTAACTCACTTTTAGCTTAATTTAACCACCGCTCATTGCTAACTCACTTTAACGACGAACCACCGCTCATTGCTAACTCACTTTAGCTTAATTTAACGACCGCTCATTGCTAACTCACTTTAGCGACGAAACCACCGCTCATTGCTAACTCACTTTAGCGACGAACCACCGCTCATTGCTAAACTCACTTTAGCGACGAACGACCGCTCATTGCTAACTCACTTTAGCTTAACGAACCACCGCTCATTGCTAACTCACTTTAGCTTAATTTAACGACCGCTCATTGCTAACTCACTTTAGCGAATTTAACCACCGCTCATTGCTAACTCACTTTAGCGACGAACGACCGCTCATTGCTAACTCACTTTAGCTTACGAACCACCGCTCATTGCTAACTCACTTTAAGCGACGAACGACCGCTCATTGCTAACTCACTTTAGCGACGAAACCACCGCTCATTGCTAACTCACTTTTTAGCGACGAAACGACCGCTCATTGCTAACTCACTTTAGCGAATTTAACCACCGCTCATTGCTAACTCACTTTTAGCGACGAAACGACCGCTCATTGCTAACTCACTTTAGCGCGACGAACGACCGCTCATTGCTAACTCACTTTAACGACGAATCCACCGCTCATTGCTAACTCACTTTAGCGACGAAACCACCGCTCATTGCTAACTCACTTTAGCGAATTTAACGACCGCTCATTGCTAACTCACTTTAGCGACGAACCAATCGCTCATTGCTAACTCACTTTTTAGCGACGAACCACCGCTCATTGCTAACTCACTTTAGCTTAGACGCAATCCATCGCTCATTGCTAACTCACTTTAGCGACGAACCACCGCTCATTGCTAACTCACTTTAGCGACGAAACCAATCGCTCATTGCTAACTCACTTTAGCTTAATTTAACCACCGCTCATTGCTAACTCACTTTAGCGAATTTAACGAATCGCTCATTGCTAACTCACTTTAGCGACGAATCCACCGCTCATTGCTAACTCACTTTAGCGAATTTTAAATCCACCGCTCATTGCTAACTCACTTTAGCGACGAAACGACCGCTCATTGCTAACTCACTTTAGCGACGAACGACCGCTCATTGCTAACTCACTTTTAGCTTACGAAAATCCACCGCTCATTGCTAACTCACTTTAGCGACGAACGAACCACCGCTCATTGCTAACTCACTTTAGCTTAATTTAACCGCCGCTCATTGCTAACTCACTTTTAGCGAATTTAACCACCGCTCATTGCTAACTCACTTTAGCGACGAAACCACCGCTCATTGCTAACTCACTTTTTACGAATTTAAACGACCGCTCATTGCTAACTCACTTTAACTCCACCGCTCATTGCTAACTCACTTTAACGACGAATCCACCGCTCATTGCTAACTCACTTTAGCGACGAAACCCATCGCTCATTGCTAACTCACTTTAGCGACGAACGACCGCTCATTGCAAACTCACTTTTTAGCTTAATTTAACCAATCGCTCATTGCTAACTCACTTTAGCTTAATTTAATCCACCGCTCATTGCAAACTCACTTTAGCGAAAATCACCGCTCATTGCTAACTCACTTTTAGCGACGAACGACCGCTCATTGCTAACTCACTTTAGCGACAAACGACCGCTCATTGCTAACTCACTTTAGCGACGAACCATCGCTCATTGCTAACTCACTTTAGCGACGAAACCACCGCTCATTGCTAACTCACTTTAGCGACGAATCCACCGCTCATTGCTAACTCACTTTAGCGACGAACCACCGCTCATTGCAAACTCACTTTTTAGCGAATTTAAACGACCGCTCATTGCTAACTCACTTTTAGCGACGAACCAATCGCTCATTGCTAACTCACTTTAGCGACGAAACCACCGCTCATTGCTAACTCACTTTAGCTTAATTTAACGACCGCTCATTGCTAACTCACTTTAGCGACGAAACCACCGCTCATTGCAAACTCACTTTTTAGCTTAATTTAACCACCGCTCATTGCTAACTCACTTTTTAGCGACGAACCAATCGCTCATTGCTAACTCACTTTTAGCGACGAACCACCGCTCATTGCTAACTCACTTTAGCGACGAAACGACCGCTCATTGCTAACTCACTTTAAGCGACGAACCACCGCTCATTGCAACTCACTTTAGCTTAATTTAACCAACCGCTCATTGCTAACTCACTTTAGCGACGAAATCCACCGCTCATTGCAAACTCACTTTAGCGACCTAACGACCGCTCATTGCTAACTCACTTTAGCGACGAACCACCGCTCATTGCTAACTCACTTTAGCGACGAAATCCACCGCTCATTGCTAACTCACTTTTAGCGACGAACGACCGCTCATTGCTAACTCACTTTTAGCGAATTTAACCACCGCTCATTGCTAACTCACTTTAGCGACGAACCACCGCTCATTGCTAACTCACTTTAGCGAATTTAATCCACCCTCATTGCTAACTCACTTTAGCGACGAACGACCGCTCATTGCTAACTCACTTTAGCTTAATTTAACCACCGCTCATTGCTAACTCACTTTAGCTTAATTTAACCACCGCTCATTGCTAACTCACTTTAGCGACGAACCACCGCTCATTGCTAACTCACTTTTAACGACGAACGACCGCTCATTGCTAACTCACTTTAGCTTACGAACCACCGCTCATTGCTAACTCACTTTAGCGAATTTAACCACCGCTCATTGCTAACTCACTTTTAGCTTAATTTAACCACCGCTCATTGCTAACTCACTTTAGCGACGAAACCACCGCTCATTGCTAACTCACTTTTTAGCTTAATTTTAACCACCGCTCATTGCTAACTCACTTTAGCTTAATTTAACCACCGCTCATTGCTAACTCACTTTTAGCGACGAACCACCGCTCATTGCTAACTCACTTTAACGACGAACCACCGCTCATTGCTAACTCACTTTAGCGACGAACCACCGCTCATTGCTAACTCACTTTAGCGACGAAAACCACCGCTCATTGCTAACTCACTTTAGCTTAATTTAACCATCGCTCATTGCTAACTCACTTTAGCGACGAACCACCGCTCATTGCTAACTCACTTTAGCTTAATTTAACCACCGCTCATTGCAAACTCACTTTAGCGACGAACGACCGCTCATTGCAAACTCACTTTAGCGACGAAACCACCGCTCATTGCTAACTCACTTTTAGCGACGAAACGACCGCTCATTGCTAAACTCACTTTAGCGACGAAATCCACCGCTCATTGCAAACTCACTTTTTAGCTTAATTTAACGACCGCTCATTGCTAACTCACTTTTAATGACGAATCCACCGCTCATTGCTAACTCACTTTAGCGACGAACCACCGCTCATTGCTAACTCACTTTAGCTTAATTTAACCACCGCTCATTGCTAACTCACTTTAGCGAATTTAACCACCGCTCATTGCTAACTCACTTTTTAGCGACGAATCCATCGCTCATTGCTAACTCACTTTAGCGACGAAACGACCGCTCATTGCTAACTCACTTTTAGCGACGAAACCACCGCTCATTGCTAACTCACTTTAGCGACGAAACCACCGCTCATTGCTAACTCACTTTAGCGACGAACGATCGCTCATTGCTAACTCACTTTAGCTTAATTTAACCACCGCTCATTGCTAACTCACTTTAGCGAATTTAATCCACCGCTCATTGCTAACTCACTTTTAGCTTAATTTAACCACCGCTCATTGCTAACTCACTTTAACGCTTTACCGCTCATTGCTAACTCACTTTAGCTTAATCCAACCACCGCTCATTGCTAACTCACTTTAGCGATTTAACGACCGCTCATTGCTAACTCACTTTAGCTTACGAACCACCGCTCATTGCTAACTCACTTTAGCGACGAAACCAACCGCTCATTGCAAACTCACTTTAGCTTAATTTAACCACCGCTCATTGCTAACTCACTTTAGCGACGAAATCCACCGCTCATTGCTAACTCACTTTAGCTTACGAACGACCGCTCATTGCTAACTCACTTTAACGACGAACCAATCGCTCATTGCAAACTCACTTTAGCTTAATTTAACCATCGCTCATTGCTAACTCACTTTAGCTTACGAACCACCGCTCATTGCTAACTCACTTTAGCGAATTTAACGACCGCTCATTGCTAACTCACTTTAGCGACGAACCACCGCTCATTGCTAACTCACTTTTAGCTTACGAAACGAATCGCTCATTGCTAACTCACTTTAGCGACGAATTTAATCACCGCTCATTGCTAACTCACTTTAACGACGAATCCACCGCTCATTGCTAACTCACTTTAGCGACGAACGACCGCTCATTGCAAACTCACTTTAGCGACGAAACGACCGCTCATTGCTAACTCACTTTTAGCGACGAAAACCACCGCTCATTGCAAACTCACTTTAGCTTTAATTTAACGACCGCTCATTGCTAACTCACTTTAGCGACGATTTAACGACCGCTCATTGCTAACTCACTTTTTAGCTTAATTTAACCACCGCTCATTGCTAACTCACTTTAGCGACGAAACGACCGCTCATTGCTAACTCACTTTTTAGCGACGAAACGACCGCTCATTGCTAACTCACTTTAGCTTAATTTAATCCACCGCTCATTGCTAACTCACTTTAGCGACGAATCCACCGCTCATTGCAAACTCACTTTTAGCTTAATTTAAACGAATCGCTCATTGCAACTCACTTTAGCGACGAATCCATCGCTCATTGCTAACTCACTTTAGCGACGAACGACCGCTCATTGCTAACTCACTTTAGCTTACCAAATCCACCGCTCATTGCTAACTCACTTTAGCGAATTAACCACCGCTCATTGCTAACTCACTTTAGCTTAATTTAACCACCGCTCATTGCTAACTCACTTTAGCGAATTTAACGACCGCTCATTGCTAACTCACTTTAGCGCGACGAACGACCGCTCATTGCTAACTCACTTTAGCGACGAACCACCGCTCATTGCTAACTCACTTTTAGCGACGAACGAATCCGCTCATTGCTAACTCACTTTTTAGCGACGAACGACCGCTCATTGCTAACTCACTTTTAGCGAATTTAACCACCGCTCATTGCTAACTCACTTTAGCGACGAACCACCGCTCATTGCTAACTCACTTTAGCTTAATTTAACCACCGCTCATTGCTAACTCACTTTAGCTTACGAAACGACCGCTCATTGCTAACTCACTTTAGCGATTTAACGACCGCTCATTGCTAACTCACTTTAGCTTACGAACCAATCGCTCATTGCAAACTCACTTTAGCGACGAACCACCGCTCATTGCAAACTCACTTTTAGCTTACGAAACGACCGCTCATTGCTAACTCACTTTAGCGACAAAATCCACCGCTCATTGCTAACTCACTTTAACGACGAATCCAATCGCTCATTGCTAACTCACTTTAGCGAATTTAACGACCGCTCATTGCTAACTCACTTTAGCGACGAACCACCGCTCATTGCTAACTCACTTTTAGCAACGAACGACCGCTCATTGCTAACTCACTTTAGCGACGAATTTAACCAATCGCTCATTGCTAACTCACTTTTAGCGAATGAATCCACCGCTCATTGCTAACTCACTTTAGCGACGAACGACCGCTCATTGCTAACTCACTTTTAGCTTAACAAACGACCGCTCATTGCTAACTCACTTTAGCGACTTTAACGACCGCTCATTGCTAACTCACTTTAGCTTAATTTAACGACCGCTCATTGCTAACTCACTTTAGCGACGAATTTAACCACCGCTCATTGCTAACTCACTTTTAGCTTACGAACGACCGCTCATTGCTAACTCACTTTAGCGACGAACGACCGCTCATTGCTAACTCACTTTAGCGACGAACCACCGCTCATTGCTAACTCACTTTAGCTTAATTTAACCACCGCTCATTGCTAACTCACTTTTTAGCGACGAAACCACCGCTCATTGCTAACTCACTTTTAGCGACGAACCACCGCTTCATTGCTAACTCACTTTAGCGACGAATCCACCGCTCATTGCTAACTCACTTTAGCTTAATTTAACGAAATCCACCGCTCATTGCTAACTCACTTTAGCGACGAACCACCGCTCATTGCTAACTCACTTTTAGCGACGAACGACCGCTCATTGCTAACTCACTTTTAGCTTAATTTAACCACCGCTCATTGCTAACTCACTTTAGCTTAATTTTAACGACCGCTCATTGCTAACTCACTTTTAGCGACGAAACCACCGCTCATTGCTAAACTCACTTTAGCGAATTTAAATCCGCTCATTGCTAACTCACTTTTTAGCGAATTTAACGACCGCTCATTGCTAACTCACTTTAGCGACGAACCACCGCTCATTGCTAACTCACTTTTTTAGCGACGAAATCCACCGCTCATTGCTAACTCACTTTAGCGACATTTAACGACCGCTCATTGCTAACTCACTTTAGCGAACGAACGACCGCTCATTGCTAACTCACTTTAGCTTAATTTTAACGACCGCTCATTGCTAACTCACTTTAGCGACGAACGACCGCTCATTGCTAACTCACTTTTAGCTTACGAACGACCGCTCATTGCTAACTCACTTTAGCGAATTTTAACGACCGCTCATTGCTAACTCACTTTAGCTTACGAAACGACCGCTTCATTGCTAACTCACTTTTAGCGACGAATCCACCGCTTCATTGCTAACTCACTTTAGCTTAATTTAACCACCGCTCATTGCTAACTCACTTTAGCTTAATTTAACGACCGCTCATTGCTAACTCACTTTAGCGATTTAACCACCGCTCATTGTTAACTCACTTTAGCGATTTAACGACCGCTCATTGCTAACTCACTTTTAGCGATGAACCACCGCTCATTGCTAACTCACTTTTAGCTTAATTTTAATCCACCGCTCATTGCTAACTCACTTTAGCGACGAACCACCGCTCATTGCTAACTCACTTTAGCGACGAAACGACCGCTCATTGCTAACTCACTTTAGCGAATTTAACGACCGCTCATTGCTAACTCACTTTAGCGAATTTAACGACCGCTCATTGCTAACTCACTTTAGCGACGAACGACCGCTCATTGCTAACTCACTTTTAGCTTAATTTAACGACCGCTCATTGCTAACTCACTTTTAGCGACGAACGACCGCTCATTGCTAACTCACTTTTAGCTTACGACAACGACCGCTCATTGCTAAACTCACTTTAGCGACGAACCACCGCTCATTGCTAACTCACTTTAGCGACGAATCCACCGCTCATTGCTAACTCACTTTAGCGACGAACGACCGCTCATTGCTAACTCACTTTAGCTTAATTTAATGACCGCTCATTGCTAACTCACTTTAGCGACGAACGACCGCTCATTGCAAACTCACTTTAGCGACGAAACCACCGCTCATTGCTAACTCACTTTAGCGATTTAAATCCACCGCTCATTGCAAACTCACTTTAGCGACGAACGACCGCTCATTGCTAACTCACTTTTAGCTTACGAACGAATCGCTCATTGCTAACTCACTTTAGCTTAATTTAACCACCGCTCATTGCTAACTCACTTTTTAGCTTTAAACGACCGCTCATTGCTAACTCACTTTAGCTTAATTTAACCACCGCTCATTGCTAACTCACTTTTTAGCGAATTTAACGACCGCTTCATTGCTAACTCACTTTAGCGAATTTTATCCAATCCGCTTCATTGCTAACTCACTTTTAGCGACGAATTTAACCACCGCTCATTGCAAACTCACTTTAGCGACGAATCCACCGCTCATTGCTAACTCACTTTAGCGACGAACCACCGCTCATTGCTAACTCACTTTAGCTTAATTTAACGACCGCTCATTGCTAACTCACTTTAGCGACGAATCCACCGCTCATTGCTAACTCACTTTAACGACGAACCACCGCTCATTGCTAACTCACTTTAGCGACGAAACCAATCGCTCATTGCTAACTCACTTTTAGCGAATTTAACGCTCCGCTCATTGCAAACTCACTTTAGCGACATAACGACCGCTCATTGCAAACTCACTTTAGCGACGAACCACCGCTCATTGCTAACTCACTTTAGCGACGAATCCAATCGCTCATTGCAAACTCACTTTAGCGACGAACGAATCGCTCATTGCTAACTCACTTTAGCGACAAATGACCGCTCATTGCTAAACTCACTTTAGACGAATCCACCGCTCATTGCTAACTCACTTTAGCGACGAAACGACCGCTCATTGCTAACTCACTTTAGCTTACGAAACCACCGCTCATTGCTAACTCACTTTTAACGACGAACCACCGCTCATTGCTAACTCACTTTAGCGACGAACCACCGCTCATTGAGAACTCACTTTAGCTTAATTTAACGAATCGCTCATTGCTAACTCACTTTTAGCGACGAACGACCGCTCATTGCTAACTCACTTTAGCGAATTTAACCAATCGCTCATTGCTAACTCACTTTTAACTTACGAACCACCGCTCATTGCAAACTCACTTTTTAGCTTACGAAACCACCGCTCATTGCTAACTCACTTTAGCGACGAAACGACCGCTTCATTGCTAACTCACTTTAGCGAATTTAACGACCGCTCATTGCTAACTCACTTTAGCGACGAAACGACCGCTCATTGCTAACTCACTTTAGCTTAATTTAACGACCGCTCATTGCTAACTCACTTTTAACGACGAACGACCGCTTCATTGCTAACTCACTTTTAGCTTACTTAAACGAATCGCTCATTGCTAACTCACTTTAGCGATTTAAATCCACCGCTCATTGCTAACTCACTTTAGCGAATTTAACCACCGCTCATTGCTAACTCACTTTAGCTTATTTAAACCAATCGCTCATTGCTAACTCACTTTAGCGAATTTTAACGACCGCTCATTGCTAACTCACTTTAGCTTAATTTAACGACCGCTCATTGCAAACTCACTTTTAGCGATTTAACGACTGTTCATTGCTAACTCACTTTAGCGACGAATCCAATCGCTCATTGCTAACTCACTTTAGCGACGAACCACCGCTCATTGCTAACTCACTTTAGCCCAATTTAACGACCGCGCTCATTGCTAACTCACTTTAGCGACGAAACGACCGCTCATTGCTAACTCACTTTAGCGACTTAACGACCGCTCATTGCTAACTCACTTTAGCGACGAAACCACCGCTCATTGTTAACTCACTTTAGCTTAATTTAACGACCGCTTCATTGCTAACTCACTTTAGCGACGAATCCACCGCTCATTGCTAACTCACTTTAGCGACGAATCCACCGCTTCATTGCTAACTCACTTTAAGCGACGAACGACCGCTCATTGCTAACTCACTTTAGCTTTACATTTAACGACCGCTTCATTGCTAACTCACTTTAGCGAATTTAACGAATCGCTCATTGCTAACTCACTTTTAGCGACGCAATCCACCGCTCATTGCTAACTCACTTTAGCGAATAAACGACCGCTTCATTGCAAACTCACTTTTTAGCGACGAAAACCACCGCTCATTGCAAACTCACTTTAGCGACGGCCACCGTTCATTGCTAACTCACTTTAGCTTACGAACGACAATCGCTCATTGCTAACTCACTTTAGCGACAATCCACCGCTCATTGCTAACTCACTTTAGCGACCAATCGCTCATTGCTAACTCACTTTAGCGACATTAACCACCGCTCATTGCTAACTCACTTTAGCGAATTTAAATGACCGCTCATTGCTAACTCACTTTAGCGATTTAACCACCGCTCATTGCTAACTCACTTTAGCTTAATCCACCGCTCATTGCTAACTCACTTTAGCGACAAACGACCGCTCATTGCTAACTCACTTTTAGCGAATTTAACCACCGCTCATTGCTAACTCACTTTAGCGACGAAACGACCGCTTCATTGCAACTCACTTTAGCTTAATTTAACCACCGCTCATTGCTAACTCACTTTAGGACGAATTTAACTCCAATCGCTCATTGCTAACTCACTTTAGCTTACGAACCCATCGCTTCATTGCTAACTCACTTTAGCGACGAATCCACCGCTCATTGCTAACTCACTTTAGCTTAATAAATCGACCGCTCATTGCTAACTCACTTTTAGTGCGAAACGACAGCTCATTGCTAACTCACTTTTAGCTTAATTTAACCACCGCTCATTGCTAACTCACTTTAGCTTAATTTAACCAATCGCTCATTGCTAACTCACTTTAAATGCATTTAATCCACCGCTCATTGCTAACTCACTTTTAGCGACGAATCCACCGCTCATTGCTAACTCACTTTAGCGACGAAACCACCGCTCATTGTTAACTCACTTTAGCTAATTTTAACCACCATTCATTGCTAACTCACTTTAACAACTTAACGACCGCTCATTGCGAACTCACTTTTAGTGAATTTAACGACCGCTCATTGCAAACTCACTTTAGCTTAATTTAACCACCGCTCATTGCTAACTCACTTTAGCGATTTTAACCCGCTCATTGCTAACTCACTTTTAGCTTAATAACGACCGCTCATTGCTAACTCACTTTTAGCTTTAATTTAACTAATCGCTCATTGCTAACTCACTTTTAGCTTACGAATTAACCACCGCTCATTGCTAACTCACTTTTTAGCTTACGAACCACCGCTCATTGCTAACTCACTTTAGCGACGAATCCACCGCTCATTGCTAACTCACTTTAGCGATTTAACGAATCGCTCATTGCTAACTCACTTTAGCGACCGCTTCTTTAATTTTAACGACCGCTCATTGCTAACTCACTTTAGCGACGAATCCATCGCTCATTGCTAACTCACTTTAGCTTATTTTAACCACCGCTCATTGCTAACTCACTTTAGCTAATTTAATGACCGCTCATTGCTAACTCACTTTAGCTTAATTTTAACGAATCGCTCATTGCTTAACTCACTTTAGCTTACGAACGACCGCTCATTGCTAACTCACTTTAGCGAATTTAACGACCTTCTCATTGCTAACTCACTTTAGCTGACGGTAACCACCGCTCATTGCTAACTCACTTTTAGCTTAAGATGAACCACCGCTCATTGCTAACTCACTTTAGCTTAATTTTAACCACCATTCATTGCAAACTCACTTTAGCGACGAATCCAATCGCTCATTGCTAACTCACTTTAGCTTACAACCAATCGCTCATTGCGAACTCACTTTAGCTTAATTTTAATCCAATCGCTCATTGCTAACTCACTTTTTAGCTTAATTTAACGACCGCTCATTGCTAACTCACTTTTAGCTTAATTTTAACGCATCGCTCATTGCTAACTCACTTTTTAGCGAACGAATCCACGCTCATTGCTAACTCACTTTAGCATTTAAACGACCATTCATTGCTAACTCACTTTAGCTTACGAAACGACCGCTCATTGCTAACTCACTTTTTAGCTTTAACCCACCGCTCATTGCAACTCACTTTAGCGACGAATCCAACCGCTCATTGCTAACTCACTTTTTAGCGAATTTAAACCACCGCTCATTGCTAACTCACTTTAGCTTAATTTAATCCAATCGCTTCATTGCTAACTCACTTTTAGCGACGAAATCCACCGCTCATTGCAAACTCACTTTAGCGACGAACGACCGCTCATTGCTAACTCACTTTAGCGACGAATGACCGCTTCATTGCTAACTCAATTTAGCGACGAAACCACCGCTCATTGCTAACTCACTTTTAGCGACGAATCGACCGCTCATTGCTAACTCACTTTAGCTTAATTTTAATCCATCGCTCATTGTTAACTCACTTTTTAGCGACGAAATCCACCGCTCATTGCTAACTCACTTTAGCCAATTTAAATCCATCGCTCATTGCAAACTCATTTTAGCGACGAATCCACCGCTCATTGCAACTCACTTTAGCCGTGGTATTTAACGCCCGCTCATTGCTAACTCACTTTTAGCGAATTTTAATCCATCGCTCATTGCTAACTCACTTTAGCGACGGAATCCACCGCTCATTGCTAACTCACTTTAGCTAACGAATCCACCATTCATTGTTAACTCACTTTAGCTAATTTAACCACCGCTCATTGCTAACTCACTTTAGCTTAATTTAAACGCACCGCTCATTGCAAACTCACTTTTAGCGACGAACTAACGAATCGCTCATTGCTAACTCACTTTAGCGAATTTAAATCCATCGCTCATTGCTAAACTCACTTTAGCGCATTTAACGACCGCTCATTGCTAACTCACTTTAGCTTACCAACGGCCGCTCATTGCAACCACTTTAGCGACGGAACGACCGCTCATTGCTAACTCACTTTAGCGAATTTAACGACCGCTCATTGCTAACTCACTTTAGCTTTGAACTACCGTTCATTGCTAACTCACTTTAGCGATTTAACGACCGCTCATTGCTTAACTCATTTTTTAATTTTAACCACCATTCATTGCTAACTCACTTTAGCGACGCACCACCGCTCATTGCTAACTCACTTTAGCGACGTAATCCACCGCTCATTGCAAACTCACTTTAGCTTAATTTAACGCCCGCTTGTTTGGAAACTCACTTTAGCTTAATTTTAACCACCGCTCATTGCTAACTCACTTTAGCTTAATTTAAGGACCGCTCATTGCTAACCCACTTTAGCTTACGGTAATCCACCGCTCATTGCTAACTCACTTTAACGATTTAACGACCGCTCATTGCTAACTCACTTTAGCTTAATTTAACGACCGCTCATTGAGAACTCACTTTAGCGACGAAACGACCGCTCATTGCTAACTCACTTTAGCGACGGGCTAAAGACCGCAATTCATTGCTAACTTTTAAAGACGTAATCCACAGTTCATTGCTAACTCACTTTTAGCTTAATTTAACAACCGCTCATTGCTAACTCACTTTAGCGACGAAATCCATCGCTCATTGCTAACTCACTTTAGAGACTAATGACCGCTCATTGCTAACTCAATTTTGCTTATTTAACCACCGTCATTGTTAACTCACTTTAGCTTAATTTAACCACCATTCATTGCTAACTCACTTTAGCGAATTTAACCATCGCTCATTGCAAACTCACTTTTTAGCAACGGAACCAATCGCTCATTGCTAACTCACTTTTAGCGACGAAATCCACAGCTCATTGCTAACTCACTTTTAGCTTACGTAACCACCGCTCATTGTTAACTCACTTTTTAACGAATTAACGCACCATTCATTGCCAACTCACTTTAGCGCCATGGAATCCATCGCTCATTGAGAACTCACTTTTAAGCGACGAAACGGCCGCTTCATTGCTGACTCACTTTTAGTTTACTTAATCCACCGCTCATTGAGAACTCACTTTAATTTACAAACTAATCGCTTCATTGCTAACTCACTTTAGCTTAATTTAACCCACCGCTTCATTGCAAATTTCACTTTAGCTTAATTTAACCCACTATCTTCATTGTAACCATACTTTTAGCCAATTTAACGACCGCTCATTGCTAACTCAATTTAGCGACGAAGACCGCTCATTGCTAAACTCACTTTAGATAACGATGCATCATTGCAAACTCACTTTAAAGAATTTTAACGCATCATTCATTGCTAACTCACTTTAGCTTATTTTAACGATCGCTCATTGCTAACTCACTTTTTAGCTTATTTAAACGAATCGCTCATTAAGTTAACTCACTTTAGCTCCATTTAACCGCTTCATTCATTGTCACTCACTTTAGCGTAATTTTAATCCACCGCCATTGAGAACTCACTTTAAGCATTTAACCTAATCGCTCATTGCGAACTCACTTTAGCTCCACCGTAATTATAAACACACTTTAGCGACGAATCCACCGCTCATTGAGAACTCACTTTGTTTAATTAACGACCGCTCATTGCAAAATCACTTTTATTTACGAACCACCCATTCATTGCTGACTCACTTTAGCTTAATCTAATCAGCTCATTGCTAACTCACTTTAGCTTAATTTTAACGCAATCGCTCATTGCTAACTCACTTTTAGCGAATTTAACGATCGCTCATTGCTAACTCACTTTAGCTACTTTAACACCGCTCATTGCTAACTCACTTTAGCTTACCTAACGACCGTTCATTGAAAACTCACTTTAACAACGAAATCCAATCGCTCATTGCAAACTCATTCTTTAGCTTACCTAAATCCACCGCTCATTGCAACTCACTTAAAGATGAACTAATCGCTCATTCCTAAGTCACTTTAGCGACGAATCCAATCGCTCATTGAGAACTCACTTTAGGGTTTAACCAATCCGCTCATTGTTAACTTTCACTTTTAGCTTAAACGCAACCACCATTCATCATTGAACCCACTTTAGGGAATTTTAACCAATCGCCATTGCTAACTCACTTTAATCCATCTAATCCATCGCTCATTAAGCGACTGACTTTTCTTAGCTTACTTAATTTGCTAACTCATCAACGAATCGCTTCATTGCTAAATCTCACTTTAGCTTATGAACGAATCGCTCATTGAGAACTCAATGCTTTAATTTAAATCCAATCGCTCATTGCAACTCATCTTAGCTTAATTTAAATCCACCATTCATTGGGTAACTAACTTTTAACGACGAATCCAACCGCTCAATTTAAACTCACTTTAGCTTAATTTAAATCCACCGTTCATTGAGAACTCAATTTAGCTTAAAAATCCACTCATTGCAAACTCACTTTAGCGAATAAATCCACCATTCATTGTGAACTCACTTTAAGTGTCGTAATCCACCGCTCATTGGGCTAACTCACTTTAACGACGAAATCCAATCGCTCATTGCAAACTCACTTTAGCGACGGAACGCATCGCTCATTGCTAACTCACTTTTAGCTTAATTAACGACCGCTCATTGTGAACTCACTTTAGCCGTAATTTAATGACCGCTTCATTGTTAACTCACTTTAGCGACGCACGACCGCTCATTGCTAACTCATTTTAGCGACGAAACGAACCGCTCATTGCTAACTCACTTTAGCTTAACTTTAATCAATCGCTCATTGAAAACTCACTTTTAGCGACGAATCCACCGCTCATTGCAAACTCACTTTAACAACGAAAGACCGCTCATTGCAAACTCACTTTTTAGCTTACGGCGACCGCTTCATTGCTAAGTCACTTTTAGCGAACGAACGACCGCTCATTGAGAACTCACTTTAGCGAATTTAATCCGCTCATTGCTAACTCACTTTAGCGACGAATCCACCATTCATCGCTAACTCACTTTAGCGACGAACGACCGCTCATTGCTGACTCACTTTAGCGACGAAACCACCGCTCATTGCAAACTCACTTTAACGCACGAAAACCCACCGCTTCATTGCTAACTCACTTTTAGCGACGAACCACCATTCATTATGAACTCACTTTACGGTTTAACGACCGCTCATTGCTAACTCACTTTAGCTTACGAAATGAATCGCTCATTGCAAACTCACTTTAGCTAATTTAACCACCGCTCATTGCTAACTCACTTTTAACGATGAAACAACCGCTCATTGCTAACTCACTTTTTTACGACAAAACGACCGCTCATTGCAAACTCACTTTAGCGACGAACTAATCGCTCATTGCTAACTCACTTTTAGCGAATTTAACGCACCGCTCATTGCTAACTCGCTTAGCTAATTTAACGACCGCTTCATTGCAAACTCACTTTAGCGATTTAACGACCGCTCATTGCTAACTCACTTTAGCGACGAAGGACCGCTCATTGCTAAACTCACTTTAGCTTAATTTAACGACCATTCATTGCTAACTCACTTTTAACGTAATTAACCATCGCTCATTGCTAACTCACTTTAGCTGACAATTAACCACGGCTCATTGCTAACTCACTTTAGCAACGTAATCCACCGCTTCATTGTCACTCACTTTAGCGAATTTAACCACCGCTCATTGCTAACTCACTTTAGCCAATTTAACCACCGCTCATTGCAAACTCACTTTAGCGACAAACGACCGCTCATTGCTAACTCACTTTAGCACGAATTTAATCCGCTCATTGCTAACTCACTTTTAGTTAATTTAACGACCGCTCATTGCTAACTCACTTTAGCAACGAAACGAATCGCTCATTGCTAACCCACTTTAGCGACGAACCACCGCTCATTGCTAACTCACTTTTAGGGATCGAAATCCACCGCTCATTGCTAACTTACTTTTAGCTTACGAACGATCGCTCATTGCGAACTCACTTTTTTAGCTTACTCTAACCACCATTCATGCAAACTCAATTTTAGCTTAATTTAACTAATCGCTCATTGCTAACTCACTTTAGCGAAAGACGAACGATCGCTCATTGCTAACTCACTTTAGCTTAATTTAACGACCGCTCATTGCTAACTCATTTTTAGCGACGAATCCACCGCTCATTGCTAACTCACTTTAGCTTTAACCACCATTCATTGCTAACTCACTTTAGCGACTTAACGACCGCTCATTCATTGTAACTCACTTTAGCGAAACTAATCGCTTCATTGCAACCTACTTTACTTTAGCGTTAACTCCGCTCATTGTCACTCACTTTAGCTAATCCAATGACAGTTCATTGCAAACTCACTTTAGCTTAATTTTAAATCCACCGCTCATTGCAAACTCACTTTAGCGACCAACCAATCGCTCATTGCAACTCACTTTAGCCACGAAAACCACTTCATTGCTGACTCAATTTTAGCTTATAACATCGCTCATTGTCACTCACTTTAGCGACGAAGACCGTCATTGCTAACTCACTTTAACGACGGGAAACCACCGCTCATTGCAAACTCACTTTAGTTAATTTAACGACCGCTCATTGCAACCCCATTTTAGCGACAACGACCGCTCATTGCTAACTCACTTTAGCTTAAAACGCCCGCTCATTGCTAACTCACTTTAAAGAATCTAACCAATCGCTCATTGTTAACTACTTTTTTAGGAATTAACGACCGCTTCATTGCTAACTCACTTAACGACGAATCCAATCGCTCATTGTTAACTCATTTAGCTTATTTAACGACCGCTCATTGCTAACTCACTTTAACGACAAACGACCGCTCATTGCTAACTCACTTTAGTTTACCAATCCACCGCTCATTGTCACACACTTTATCCAATTTAACGAATCGCATTGCTAACTCATACTTTAACGAGAACGACCGCTCATTGCAAACTCACTTTAGCTTTAAATCCAATCGCTCATTGCTAACTCACTTTAGCGACGAAATCGACCGCTCAATATTGCTAACTCACTTTTAACTTAATTTAACGCACCGCTCATTGCGAACTCACTTTAGCTTAATGAATCGACCGCTCATTGCTAACTCACTTTAGCTAAGAACGACCGCTCATTGCTTAAATCACTTTAGCTGCATTTAAACCACCGCTCATTGCTAACTCACTTTAGCGACACTTTAACCAATCGCTTCATTGCTAACTCACTTTAGCGACGAATCCACCGCTCGTCATTGCAAACTCACTTTAGCTTAATTTTAACGACCGCTCATTGTAAAACTCTCACTTTTTAGCCATGAACCAACGCTCATTTGTAAGTCACTTTTAACGACGCGCACCGCTCATTGTAAACTCACTTTAGCAGAACCACCGCTCATTGCTAACTCACTTTTAACGAATGCTTCACATTCTTTTCGAACTCACTTTTAGCTAATTTAAACCACCGCTCATTGCTAACTCACTTTTAGCGATTTAACGACCGCTCATTTGCAAACTCACTTTAGCTTATTTAACGACCGCTCATTGCTAACTCACTTTAGCGACGGGCCACAGTTTCATTTGCTAACTCACTTTTTAACGACTAACGACCATTCATTGCTAACTCATTTTTAACGATTTAACCACTGCTCATTGCTAACTCACTTTAGCCAATTTTAACGCCGCTCATTGAGAACTCAATTTTTTATAACAAACGGCCATTCATTGCTAACTCACTTAGAGACGAATGACCGCTCATTGCAAACTCACTTTTAGTGTCCAATGACCGCTCATTGCTAACTCACTTTAGCGACGCAATCCACCGCTCATTGCTAACTCACTTTAACGACGCATTGACCGCTCATTGAGAACTCACTTTAGCGTTTAACGAATCGCTCATTGCAAACTCACTTTAGTTTAGCTTAAAGACCGCTTCATTGTCACTCACTTTAGCGACGTACGACAGCTCATTGCTAACTCACTTTTAACGAATTTTAATGACCGCTCATTGCAAACTCATTCTTTAGCTTATTTAACCACCGCTCATTGCTAACTCACTTTTAACACTTTAATCCACCGCTCATTGCTTAACCCACTTTAGCTTAATTAACTAATCGCTCCATTGAGAACTCACTTTTAGCGACAAATCCACCGCTCATTGCTAACTCACTTTTAGCCACTAATCCATCGCTCATTGAAAACTCACTTTTAGTGTCGATCGCTCATTGCTAACTCACTTTAGCTAATTTAACGACCGCTCATTGCTAACTCACTTTAGCTTAATTTAACGAATCGCTCATTGCTAACTCACTTTAGCGACGAAACCCAATCGCTCATTGAGAACTCACTTTAGCTTACCAATGACCGCTCATTGCTTACTCACTTTAGCGACGAAATCCACTATTCATTGCTAACTCACTTTAACGATGAACGACCGCTCATTGCTTAACTCACTTTAGCGATTTAACCCATCGCTCATTGCTAACTCACTTTAACGATTTCCAATCCACCGCTTCATTGTCACTCACTTTAGTGAATAACGACCGCTCATTGCTAACTCACTTTAGCGACGGGATCTAATCGCTCATTGCGAACTCACTTTAGCTTAATTTTAACCACCGCTCATTGCTAACCCCCTTTTAGCTTAATTTAACGACTGTTCATTGCTAACTCACTTTAACAATTTAACCAATCGCTCATTGCTAACTCACTTTAGCTTAATTTAAATCCAATCGCTCATTGCTAAACTCATTTTAACGACAGAACGACCGCTTCATTGCTAACTCAATTTTAGCAACGAAATCCATCGCTCATTGAGAACTCACTTTTAGCGACGAACTAATCGCTCATTGCTAACTCACTTTAGCTGGCCGACCACCGCTCATTGTTGTTCACTTTAGCTTAAGAACTTAACGAATCGCTCATTGCAAACCCACTTTTAGGGACCTTAACGAATCGCTTATTGCTAAACTCACTTTTAACGACGCACGAATCATTCATTGCTAACTCACTTTAACGATTTAACGAATCGCTTCATTGCTAACTCACTTTAGCAACGAACGGGCCGCTTCATTTGGGAACTCACTTTAATGATGAACGGCCGCTCATTGCTAACTCACGCTAATCCAGCGAACCAAATCGCTCATTGCAAACTCACTTTAACTTTTAACCAATCGCTCATTGCAACTCACTTTAAGCTAGTGACAACGACCGCTCATTGCTAACTCATCTTTTAGCGACGAACTTAATCGCTCATTGCTAACTCACTTTTTAGCTTAATTTAACTTAATCCACCATTCATTGAACTAATCACTTTTAATTTAATCCACCGCTTCATTGCTAAAATCACTTTTAGCTTAATCTTAATCCACCGCTTCATTGCTAACTCACTTTTTAATCCATTTTAATCCATCGCTCATTGCAAACTCACTTTTAGCGACGCAACGATCACTTCATTGCTAACTCATTCTTTAACGCACGGAATGACCGCTCATTGCTAACTCACTTTAGCTTAATTTAATCCACCGCTCATTGCTAACTCACTTTTATGTACCTAAATCCACTGCTCATTGAAAAACTCAATTTAACAACTTTTAATCCACCGCTCATTGCAAACTCAATTTTAGCTTACCTAACCAATCGCTCATTGAAAAACTCATTCTTTAACGATGAAATCCATCGTCATTGCTAAGTCACTATAGCTTGGACCGCTCATTGCTAATCGCTCATTTGAGAACTCACTTAGCTCATAACACACTTTAGCAATAACAATCGCTCATTGAGAACTCAATTTTAGCTGTTTATTTTAACCAATCGCTCATTGCTAACTACTTTAGCTTAATTTAATCGCTCATTGCTAACTCATTAAGCTTACCTAACCACCGCTCATTGCAAACTCAATATAGCTTACAACCAATCGCTCATTGCAAACTCACTTTAACGCATTTAAAAGACCGCTCATTAAGCGACTCGCTTTAGCGATTTAATGACCGCTCATTGTTAACTCACTTTAGCGATGAAACGACCGCTCATTGCTAACTCACTTTAGCGACGAAACCACCGCTCATTGCTAACTCACTTTAGCGACGAAACGACCGCTCATTGCTAACTCACTTTAGCGACGAATCCACCGCTCATTGCTAACTCACTTTTAGCGACGAACCACCGCTCATTGCTAACTCACTTTAGCGAATTTAACCAACCGCTCATTGCTAACTCACTTTAGCGAATTTAACCGACCGCTCATTGCTAACTCACTTTTAGCTTAATTTAACCACCGCTCATTGCTAAACTCACTTTTAGCGAATTTAATGACCGCTTCATTGCTAACTCACTTTAGCGACGAACCACCGCTCATTGCTAACTCACTTTAGCGACGAACAAATCGCTCATTGCTAACTCACTTTAGCGACGAAATCCACCGCTCATTGCTAACTCACTTTTAGCGACGATTTAACCGCATCGCTCATTGCTAACACTTTTTAGCGACGAAACGACCGCTCATTGCTAAACTCACTTTAGCTTACGAACCACCGCTCATTGCTAACTCACTTTAGCGAATTTAACGACCGCTCATTGCTAACTCACTTTAGCGACGAAAAGCACCATCGCTCATTGCTAACTCACTTTAGCGACGAACGACCGCTCATTGCTAACTCACTTTAGCGAATGAACGAATCGCTCATTGCTAACTCACTTTAGCGACGAAACGACCGCTCATTGCTAACTCACTTTAGCTTAATTAATGACCGCTCATTGCTAACTCACTTTAGCGACGAACGACCGCTCATTGCTAACTCACTTTAGCGACGAACCACCGCTCATTGCTAACTCACTTTAGCGACGAACGACCGCTCATTGCTAACTCACTTTAGCTTAATTTAACCACCGCTCATTGCTAACTCACTTTAGCGACGAAAAACCACCGCTCATTGCTAACTCACTTTAGCTTAATGAACGACCGCTCATTGCTAACTCACTTTAGCGAATTTAATCCACCGCTCATTGCTAACTAACTCACTTTAGCGATTTAAACCACCGCTCATTGCTAACTCACTTTAGCGACGAACGACCGCTCATTGCTAACTCACTTTAGCGACGAAACCACCGCTCATTGCTAACTCACTTTAACGCTTAATTTAACGACCGCTCATTGCTAACTCACTTTAGCGACGAAACGACCGCTCATTGCTAACTCACTTTAGCTTAATTTAAACGAATCGCTCATTGCTAACTCACTTTAGCTTAATTTAACCACCGCTCATTGCTAACTCACTTTAGCTTAACGAAACACATTGCTAAATCACTTTAGCGATTTAACGACCGCTCATTGCTAACTCACTTTAGCGACGAATCCACCGCTCATTGCTAACTCACTTTAGCGACGAACCACCGCTCATTGCTAACTCACTTTAGCGACGAACCAATCGCTCATTGCTAACTCACTTTAGCGACTTTAACCAATCGCTCATTGCTAACTCACTTTAGCTTAATTTAAATCCACCGCTC